>CM038621.1:1340000-1446851 GCA_021554675.1 Leuciscus idus | reverse complement strand
GTTGTTACGACGACTTATTTGTTCCCTCGTTTTAATAAATCATGGACACGTTTAATTAATTCCATCTCTTATTGGACGTACGGCTCAGTAAACGCTGCTCACTCTGAAAGCACTGTGAGTTTGAGTCGCTTTTAACGTGCATTTGAAAAAACAACACGCGTCAAACATCTTTCCAAACATGAGAAGCATATATGAACCTCGTCCAACAACAGACAACATTTAATACATGCTTTTCCTCCAAACTCACTTCATAACGACAGTTGAGCTCCTCCTTCGTGAGATGATGTGTGTTCTAGTGATGTAGTACTCGAGGTCTCGAGACCGATTTCTGCTTTCTCGGACTCGTCTCGGACTTGTTCCTTCAAAGACTCGGTCTTGACTCGGTCTCGACCCTTCAAAGACTCGGTCTTGACTCGGACTCGACTGAATTTGAAAACCAACGGACTCGGTCTCGACTCGGACTCGACCCTTCAAAGACTCGGTCTTGACTCGGACTCGGCATAGGCGGTCTCGTCCCCATCACTAGTGTGTTCTGACACAGAATAAGGCAGTCGTGTGTTTATGAGTCATGTTTAATCAAAGTGTTTCAGTCTTCTGGTTATTCAGCTAGGGGTTTCCTGGAATGATGCCATTATTGCACTTCTGCGGTGGGCCGGCGGCGCATATTTATCGTGTTTGCATGAGAGCGCCCTCTGGTGTTCAGATGGGGCAGTATTTACTACCTACCGATCAGCCGCACTCCACTGACAAGCTGCGCATAAAATGAATCTGCGATTAATCGTGCAGCCCTACACGAAACAATATTCACCTGAATATTCACCAATTCACAAAAATATAGGTCTATCGCATTCACTATTTAATTAATAGTATCAAACTGTTGTTCTTGCCTGTGAAGATCGCTCGTCAGTGAAGGCCGACTAGTGCTCTCGTACTTTTTATTCCTTCAATGAAATTGCCGTTTTTTTATATAAAGCAGGAAAAATGTCCGACTTTAAATACCCATTGAAATGCTTAGGATGTTTGCGTTGTAAGAATGTACATGGAGACTCATGAGCGATCCAGTCATTATATAGATCAGGGGTTTGGCCTCAGTCTGACTGCACTGGATCTGTGTGATCATGAAGCCTCAGCGAATCTCACACACACACAGAACCTCACGCTGGACTTCAGTGTGTTTTAGAAACGTGTGTGCAGAATGTGAAACCACCATCTTTTACAGTATGTAAACAATATATTTCAGTGACATTTTATTTTATTTCAATCGATTTAGACATCGCAACTACCCGAACCCTGACCTCAGTCTATACTCCACTGAGAGGAGTTCGCCAGTTACTTAGAGAGAGCAGAATATCAAGTGTTACTTTATTAGGAAATATAGTATATTACGTGACACTCCTTTTTTGGCCTATATATTATTAATTCAAAATACATATATAGTTATTTGTATACACCTCTTGTTTTTAAAATATAAAGTTCAGGAAAATGTCATATGATGCGACTCCCCAAAAACATTGTAATATATGAATTAATAAGTAATTATATTTGTTATATACTGTATATATGAGTTTAACATGTGCAGGATATGTCCATAATATTCTGTCCTCTTTATTTATCTGGTGCTCGACTTTCACTCAGCATTACTGTAATATATTTGATCAGTTCATAACCCTAACCTGTTAAGAGGACAACACTTCATTCATAACCTGATACACAGTGATCAAAGCTTCAGCAATTATCGTTAAATGAAAACTTGATGCGTCACATGGCTGTCTGTGCTGGTGTGTAGTGTTGTGTTAGACCCAGTCATGTGTGTTTATGTTGGACGCCCTCTCTCTCTCTTTCACCTCAGCTGTTCACAGTATGTGTGTGTGTGGGCCCTGCTTTAAACTGCGAGTGTGTGTGTGTGAGCTCTGTTTGCTCAGAAACACAGATACAGAAACTGCTTTCCAGAGAAGTTAGAGATTGTGTTTTCATGCTTTTCCTAAAAAATTATTCACAATATTTCACAGAAAGTTTGTGTACTATATATACGGTTGAATAACTGTGAAAGATCTAACCGTACATTTAATGTATTTTTACAGTAAAATATTGTGAACTTTACAGTTTTTGGAAGTGAAAAAAAACCTAGTTATTGTATAATTTACAGTAAAAAAAACACAAAAAAAACGTAACTTGACATTCCCACTTTCCCTGCGTGACACTTCACATCTGATGTATTTGTGTTTTATGTTACATTTAATGTTGTTAAATGCATTTTTAAATTTTCATTTGGTGTTGTTTGGTTTAGTGTGTGTGTGTGAATGACACAGTTCAGCTTCTAACTATCCTGTGGAAAAGCTGCGTGTGATGAGCTTTGGTTGATCATGTGACTCTCATCTCCACTGTGATTGGTGGATGTCAGTCAGTGTATTACAGCGGTACAAAACAGATATTAGTACTTCAGGATGGTAAATTAACATTAAATCAGATAATGAAACACGTTTTTATTTACTGTAAATTTAAGTTAAGTCTGTAAAACCTAAAATGTTGCTACTGTATTTTTTACAGTATATTTGTTTGTTTTTTTACTGTAAATTTAAGTCTTTAATATGTTGCTACTGTATTTTTTACAGTAGATTTATTTTTTGTTTTTACAGTGTGCTTATCCGAGTGATATTTGGGATTATTTCCATATGAGAGCAAAGGCTGTTAGCAAAGACAGTTGCTGTGAGGAATGCTGAACATGCTTGTACTTCAGTGTGCTAAAATGCAACAATACCAGTTTTCTACAGGACCAGAAAGGCAGAGTATCGACTCAGTTCTGGTGAAGAGGACTAATGCTACTAATGTAGCTGCTAATGCTAATCATGTACCTGCTAAGGCTACTAATGTAGCTGCTAATGCTACTAATGTACCTGTTAATGCTACTAATGTAGCTGCTAATGCTACTAATGTAGCTTCTAATGCTACTAATGTAGCTGCTAATGCTAATCAAGTAGCTGCTAATGCTACTAATGTAGCTGCTAATGCTAATCATGTAGCTGCTAATGCTACTAATGTAGCTGCTAATGCTACTAATGTACCTGTTAATGCTACTAATGTAGCTGCTAATGCTACTAATGTACCTGTTAATGTTACTTATGTAGCTGCTAATGCTACTAATGTAGCTGCTAATGCTAATCATGTACCTGCTAATGCAACTAATGTAGCTGCTAATGCTACTAATGTACCTGTTAATGCTACTAATGTAGCTGCTAATGCTAATCATGTAGCTGCTAATGCTACTAATGTAGCTGCTAATGCTAATCATGTACCTGCTAATGCTACTAATGTAGCTGCTAATGCTACTAATGTAGCTGCTAATGCTACTAATGTACCTGTTAATGCTACTAATGTAGCTGCTAATGCTAATCATGTACCTGCTAATGCTACTAATGTACCTGCTAATGCTACTAATGTTGCTGCTAATGCTACTAATGTAGCTGCTAATGCTAATCAAAGGACACGATTAATATAACTTTAGTAGCCATCGATGGCCAAACGTAGTGTGAAGAGTGTGGCAGTGATTCATATAGTTTTGGTATGTGTGTGTGTGTATGTGTGTGTGTTTATTTTTTATTGAATAGTGTTAAATGATTGTTGTTAGATACACTATTGTTCAAAAGTTTGGGGTCAGTTAAAATGAAAAAAAATGTAAAGAGTATTACTGCATCCATGATGAATAAAGTCATTTTTAACGTCACAAAATATTTCTATTATAAAAAAATGTATCAAATCATGAATAAAATGTATCACAGTTTCCACAAAATCTGAAGCAGCACAACTGTTTCAACACATAATAATCATAACTGTTTCTCGAGCATCAGATCATCATATTAGAGTGATTTGTGAAGGATCATGTGACACTGAAGACTGGAGTAATGATGCTTTGATCACAGGAATAAATTACACTTTAACAGACAGAAAACAGTCATTGTAAACTGCAATATTATTTCACTTTTTTTTCTCTGTTTTTGATTAAATCAATGCAAGAGACTTCAAAAACATGAAATCTCACCGGCCTCCAACTCTTCAGCAGTAGTGTGTGTGGAGAAGCTGTGTAAGGTTGTAGTTATTCTACTTCTGTAACTGGAATCGAAGGACAATAGAGCATATCAGTAAATGTAAGTGCATATATCAGATGCATTCAGCCACATCTATCACAGCACCGGAACAGCTGAGCAAGAGGCTTATTATACACTCATCAGTGTACACACACACGTACTGATAGAGAACGAGCGCGTTCACTGCATTTCTGTACACTTTGCAATAACAGTGCATATTTAGGGTTTCCAGACAGTTGCTGGTCTAGTAGGGAAAAATATACTGTGGAAGTCAATGGGGTCCAAAAACTGTTTGGTTACTGCCATTCTTCAACATATCTTCTTTTGTGTTCAGCAGAAGAAACACACTCATACAGGTTTGGAAGATCTCAAGGATGAGTAAATTATGACAGAATTCATCCACTTTAACTCATTTGTGATTGACCAAGACACACTTCCCTCCTGTGAACCGTTTCGTGTGTGTGTGTGTGTGTGTGTGTGTGTGTGTGTGTGTGTGTTTCTGTCCCAGAGGACGGCTGTTTGTTTCTATCCATGTATGAAATATCATAAATACATGTGATGTATGTTGCCGTTGGGCATAAATAAAGCCTGATTAGCTCATCAACATCTGCTCCACAAATGTGTGAAGAAGAGAGAGTCCCGGCTCGCACATCTTCATCTCGTTCACATTTTGATGTATTTTGGCATGAAACTCTCTTGTCATCTCTAATAAAGTGTGTTTATTTCTCGCGGTGGCTGATTCAGTGTTTCTCTGGTTTACACTGACGCTTTGCTAACTCACGAGCGAAGCGTAAAGCTGGTTCCTCCTAGCGTTATGTGCTAGTAGAGCGCACTGGATCTGCATGAGTTAGCGCACAGATGCGATGATATCTCTCTCAGTTCAGTGAAGTTCATTGGCAGAGCTACTGATTTTCTCTTCCTCATGCAGGTGTGTGTGTGTGTGTGTTCTCTGTGCTGGACGCGACAGAAAGGGAAAGGCACATTAAAGTGTTTTCCACACACACACACACACACCCCCCGTGGAGGCCTTTGTATTACATAAAGCCTTGAGAACAGCTCTGTCATTGTTGTGAACGGAAAGCGCCTGTTCTTCTGAAGCTTGCCGTTTCTGAATATGATATGCGCACATGGAAAGCATGGACAAAAACTGTGTTGAATTACGCCGTCTGTACCAATCTGTCAAAGATGGCTCGGCTCCGTTTCATTTGACAGCCAAACCAACCAGCAACTCCGGACTTTCCCTGAACTGGAGTTTCCACTTTTGCTAATTACACATCGTCTTAATGACTCCATTGTTTAGTGTGTGTGTGATGTTCTTCTCAGAGTAACACAGGGAATGACAGGACTCTGAGACCACAGCAAAGCTCAGGCACAATACATTTCAATAAAATTATGTATTATTTAAATTCGATTAAAAAATTTTTATTTTTATTTTTATTAAAACATTTCTATGTGAATATACTGTATAGTAAAGTGTCATTTATTCCTGTGATCATAGCTGAATTTTCAAAAGATCAGCATTTATCTGAAATAAAAAGCTTTTGTAACATCAAACACTGCCGTTCAAAAGTTTGGGGTCAGTAAGAGTTTTTATTTTATTCTTTGGGGGAAATAAATAAAAGAAATCAATACTTTTATTCATCAAGGACAAATCAAATTAATCACATTTATAATGTTACAAAATATTCTATTATAAATAAATGCTGTTCTTTTGAACTTTGTTCATCAAAGAATCCTGAAATTAAAAGGTAAATAAGTGTTTTAGACACTGATAATAATCATAAATGTTTCTTGATCATCAAATCCTCATATTAGAGTAATTTGTGAAGGATCATGTGACACTGAAGACTGGAGTAATGATGCTGAAAATTCAGCTTTGATCACAGGAATAAATTACACTTTACTAGATATTCACATAGAAAACAGATTTTTTTATTGTCATAATATTTAACAATATTACTTTTTTTCTTTTCTTTTGTGTGTATTTGTAATAAAATAAATGCAGCCTTGGTGAGCTTAAGAGACTTATTTTAAAAACATAAAAAATCTTACACATCAAAAACATTTGAACGCCAGTGTAATTATTTAAAAGCTTTTGTGTGTGCCTCTGATTGAGCTCTATATCAGGATCAAGGGATGCTGGGAAATGCATGCCATTATATATATATATATATATTTGGTCTCTGAACTTGAAAATTAGTGCACTCTTGCTGTGGAAGAGGAAACGCATTCAGTTACAAAGTCTAGATCTCTGCCATGCGTCTGAACATTTTACATCTTGCATTACAACTAATGTGCACACAACAGAATCTGTAAGATGATACGCAGCGCACCTGTAAATCAAGACATTCACAAGCCTCAACTCTTCACTCGTCCTGATCCAGAGACTGAGTTATTGCTCAATACTCTCTGTCTTTATATATCCCACAATAATACTCTCTGCCTTTTAGTGTTGTCACGATACCAAAATTATTGTTTCGATACCGATACCAAGTCAAGTATTGCGATTTCGATACTTTTTCGATACTTTTCCTGAAAAGGGAGAAACACTCTCAAATATCATTGCTGTGCTTTATTTTAAAACCGGGACAACATTCTAATCATATAACACACTAATAAATGAACATATGAACAGCAGATATATTAAACATTTGAACAAAATATGAAATATAAAAATATAAAAAATAAATTAGAGCAATGGCATTCAAGGTAAAAAAAAATGATACATTTAGCAGCATTATCTCATTTATCATAAGAAACATATGAGCTTTATCTTGATTCTGAACTTTGAATAAAAATATGAACAGCGATTATATTAAACAATGTTTAATATTGGTAACATATGATAAGCCTCATTGGTGATATATTTGACATGTGGGGAGAGAGTTGTGGAAGGCCTATACTTCATGTTAAACATAAATATATAGCAGTAAAGACAACGTCGGCAGTGTTGACGGCAAAATAGGCTACAGAATAATTCGTTCTGTATTGAGAGGTGCAATATTTGAAAATCGATAATATTTTTTTAAATTACATTTATTGTATTTATGTCAAAACTTTCAAACATCAAAATGTCACTTATTAATATGTATTCGTGTCAAAATTACATAGAAACATCTTTTCCTATTCTATTTTGCCTGGAAACGCTTCCAACACGCTTGCGTGTCGTGTGAAAAATAGGCGTTCTAGAATGCACGCGTTTTCCGCGCGTCTCGAGCTGCGCCCAGACGCGTGTGTCACGCAGGCAGTTAACATGGGAGCTGAAATAAAAACGGACACGACACGCAGCCAGTGTGTCGCCGGCCTTACAAATCTGGAACGCGGTCATTCTTAGAAGTATCAATACTAATAAATGAAGGAATCGTGACGTTTTTAATTTCCGATTTACTTTTGAAGTATCGGTGCACCGTGTAACAGAGCAAGGTAGGCAACGTACTTCCATATGTCACTCCTCGCGTCATCTTTTTCTACGAGTCGTGGACCACTTGTGCTCGCACATGCAGCCATCTCGCTGTAGTGTTTTCACATGACACTGACAGCGGCAGGTTCTTTGCTGCGTGCGTCAGGAAAAAAACACAGACGTCCATAGGGAGGCGTTGTTTTGTTTTTTTAAAGTATCGATACTGATAAATTTAGGTATCGTGACGTTTTTAATTTCCGAGTATCGCGATACTTTTGAAGTATCGGTACACCGTGCAACACTACTGCCTTTATACACTCCACAATAATACTCTCTGCCTTTATACACGCCACAATAATACTCTCTGCCTTTATACACGCCACAATAATACTCTCTGCCTTTATACACACCACAATAATACTCTCTGTCTTTATATATCCCACAATAATACTCTCTGCCTTTATACACGCCACAATAATACTCTCTGTCTTTATACACGCCACAATAATACTCTCTGTCTTTATATATCCCACAATAATACTCTCTGCCTTTATACACGCCACAATAATACTCTCTGCCTTTATACACGCCACAATAATACTCTCTGCCTTTATACACACCACAATAATACTCTCTGCCTTTATACACGCCACAATAATACTCTCTGCCTTTATACACGCCACAATAATACTCTCTGTCTTTATATATCCCACAATAATACTCTCTGCCTTTATACACGCCACAATAATACTCTCTGTCTTTATACACGCCACAATAATACTCTCTGTCTTTATATATCCCACAATAATACTCTCTGTCTTTATATATCCCACAATAATACTCTCTGCCTTTATACACGCCACAATAATACTCTCTGCCTTTATACACACCACAATAATACTCTCTGCCTTTATACACGCCACAATAATACTCTCTGCCTTTATACACGCCACAATAATACTCTCTGTCTTTATACATCCCACAATAATACTCTCTGCCTTTATACACGCCACAATAATACTCTCTGTCTTTATACATCCCAAAGTAATACTCTCTGCCTTTATACACGCCACAATAATACTCTCTGCCTTTATACACGCCACAATAATACTCTCTGCCTTTATACACGCCACAATAATACTCTCTGCCTTTATACACGCCACAGTAATACTCTCTGCCTTTATACACACCACAATAATACTCTCTGTCTTTATACATCCCACAATAATACTCTCTGCCTTTATACACGCCACAAAAATACTCTCTGTCTTTATATATCCCACAATAATACTCTCTGCCTTTATACACTCCACAGTAATACTCTCTGCCTTTATACACGCCACAATAATACTCTCTGCCTTTATACACGCCACAATAATACTCTCTGCCTTTATACACGCCACAATAATACTCTCTGCCTTTATACACTCCACAATAATACTCTCTGCCTTTATACACGCCACAGTAATACTCTCTGCCTTTATACACGCCACAGTAATACTCTCTGCCTTTATACACGCCACAGTAATACTCTCTGCCTTTATACACGCCACAGTAATACTCTCTGCCTTTATACACGCCACAGTAATACTCTCTGCCTTTATACACTCCACAATAATACTCCCTGCCTTTATACACTCCACAATAATACTCTCTGCCTTTATACACGCCACAATAATACTCTCTGCCTTTATACACGCCACAAAAATACTCTCTGCCTTTATATATCCCACAATAATACTCTCTGCCTTTATACACGCCACAATAATACTCTCTGCCTTTATACACGCCACAATAATACTCTCTGCCTTTATACACGCCACAATAATACTCTCTGCCTTTATACACGCCACAATAATACTCTCTGCCTTTATACACGCCACAATAATACTCTCTGCCTTTATACACGCCACAATAATACTCTCTGCCTTTATATATCCCACAATAATACTCTCTGCCTTTATACACGCCACAATAATACTCTCTGCCTTTATACACGCCACAATAATACTCTCTGCCTTTATATATCCCACAATAATACTCTCTGCCTTTATACACGCCACAATAATACTCTCTGCCTTTATACACTCCACAGTAATACTCTCTGCCTTTATACACGCCACAATAATACTCTCTGCCTTTATACACGCCACAGTAATACTCTCTGCCTTTATATATCCCACAATAATACTCTCTGCCTTTATACATCCCACAATAATACTCTCTGCCTTTATATATCCCACAATAATACTCTCTGCCTTTATACACGCCACAATAATACTCTCTGCCTTTATACATGCCACAATAATACTCTCTGCCTTTATACACGCCACAATAATACTCTCTGCCTTTATACACGCCACAGTAATACTCTCTGCCTTTATACACGCCACAGTAATACTCTCTGCCTTTATACACGCCACAATAATACTCTCTGCCTTTATACACGCCACAATAATACTCTCTGCCTTTATACACACCACAATAATGAGGCTTTGCACACTTTCAAATTCCTTCATATGTACTACTTTATATTTTAGTTTGTGCAGAAGAATGGTGTTGAAATGAAAATGAATACACAGAGGAATAGGAAAACTGTTCAGTTATGTGTGTGTGTGTGATGGGTAGGTTTAGGGGGAGGGTTAGTGAGTGCATGTGTGTGCCTGTGTGTACGTGTGTGTGTGTGTGTGTGTGTGTGTGTGTGTGTGTGTGTGTGTGTGTGTGTGTGTGCCTGTGTATGTGTGCGTCCGTGTGTGTGTGTGTGTCAGTGTTAGAGGAAGTTCAGCATCCCCACTGCAGGGCTCTTCCTGCGCTCTTCTCGAGGGATCAGTTCTTATAGTGCCAGATAATAACACAGGGTTTGTGTTGGAGCAGAGACTCTCTCTCACTTCACTTCTGAGAGATATTTCATCCAATCGCAGATGACAGGAAGGGAATCTGAAGTGGCCAGCCCTATTTCAGCATTCATTTCCTTTTTGTTGTCCTTTTTTTCTTGGCTTTTTGCTCAGTATGCTGGAGAAGTAATTGAACTGAGACGGATTGAATTAAGCGTGATGCGGCTGGAGAAAGACAAATGGGTCAAGCTTGCAAATTCATGAAAACAAAACTGGATATCAGAATAAATTCTTCTCCCAAGAAGAATCAGTCACGCTGGGCCTTGATATAGAGTATGAGTTCTACAAAGTGGAGTGCTAAATTGCGAATCCCTACGGTTTGACTAAATTAAAGCGAGAGAACAAATTAGTACAACTGACCAGCAATTCTCCTGAAATGAGGGAACTAACTAACAAAACTTGACCATGCATTTATAAGTGATGGGAACAAATTCTTATTTCATGTCCAGTATATCAATTTTTTTCTCTGCATGTCATGTGCGGGACACCATACTAAAATACTTAAAGTCCCCCTGTGGTGGAAATCCAGATTTTAATGTAGTTGTGGTGTTTTTAATATGCTTTAAGACAAAGCATGTGTAAATTCATAAGTCGACACCATTGGTATTTTCTCCTTAAAACTGCAGTGAACCAAAGACAGTCTCAAAAACACGCTTTGAAATCGCTGGTGTTTCTGACGTCACAAACTACCTTGTAACCAATCAGATCAACGTGTGATCGTCAACCAGTGGATCTCTGAGCTGAGTGAGTGAGTGAGTGGAGGCGGGGCTCATTTGCATATTTATAGAACCACGTATACTAAATGAGGCAAGGGTGTCGAGTTACATTCAAGATATTTTAAGATATAATTTGTCATTTTGGAGATCAAAGATGAGTTTTACGGGATAAAATTGGTCCAAATTGTCACCATTTACTCTCCCTTCTTGTCATTCCAAACTTGATTGACTTTCTTTCACCTATGGAACACAAAATAATATGTTTTAAGACCTTTATGTTAAAACCTGTGCTACGCTGATTTGATCTTTAAACTTTTAAACTTCATGGCACAGAGTAGACGTGACTCACAGTGTTGAAGAAGTACTTTAAATGAGGCGTAAAGGTTTATGTGCCTTGAAAACTTAGACTAGACCACGTTCTCGCATTGTACTTTGGAAATGTCTTCAGTTTGTGTGCAGCAGTCAGACGTTTGGGTTTTTTGGAGAGTAAGCATAAAATGCTTTATGTGTACAAAACAAATATTCCGAGTGTTGGGAACAGGCCCAGTGCTGTGGTGAAGTGGGGCGAGGGGGTAATTGCCATATTAAGAGGAAGGAATTCAAAATAAAGTTAATCTTTCCACCCCTCCATAGGCGCAGAATGAACATGCTGCATCTTGTTCAACACACAAAGCACTTACAGAGACAGTGTAACTTAGACAAAGATGAAGGTTCTTCTGTGCCAGGATCCAGTTCAACCCAGTTTAGGATCAGGCCAGGAGTGGGCTTGACTTGGCACTGATGTGTTCTTGTGTGTAGGTTCATGGGGATGAAGCTCTTTACAGTGTGTAGCTGTAGTTCGCTGTTTGTGTGTGTGTGTGTGTGTGTGTGTGTGTGTGAGTTTAACTAGTACATTCCTCATACACACACCCCTTGCTGTAATGCTTCATTTTCACTCAATGACCAACACACCTTGCTGCCAACTCTTTAAGAGCTCCTCCTTCTCTCTCCTGGCAAAAACTAAAACTAACATGATGGCGGTGACTTCTGCAGCACAAATATTTCCTATAATCTTAGTCAAGGCACCTTCATTTATACAGCGCTTTTAACAATATAGATTGTTTAAAAGCAGCTTTTCAGAGATAATAGGAGATTAAAGTAACAGAGATTGTTTTGGCTTTACAGCAGCTCTAGAATAAAGTTTTTGTCCAGATAAAGTTAGTTTTGATTGATTCACTTTCGTCGCAACGATCATTAGTTATTAACTTAGATGTAATGATAACATCTCAGTAATACAAGATTATTATTGCATTATGTGCATTACCATTTTGAGTCAGGTAATAATGGTTATTCCAGCATGAAGTAAAGCGTTCAAAGACTAGCACAGGTGTTCTCAAGGTTTCAGCTCAAACCCTAATCAAACACACTTGAACAAGCTACGGTCTTCATGAGCACTAGACAGTTATATAGCCTAGTCAGGGGAGATTGATCAAGGTTGGAGGTAAACTGGAGGATCTCAAGGGCCAGAGTCAAGAAGTTCTGTGCTGAATCTGACATCGCCCCCTATGCCCTTAAAAAGGGTGTTAGCTTATTTGAGGGAACAGCCATTTGTAGTGGTGTCCGAAATCATAGTGGATGTTATTGAGTGCACTCATTCAATCCCACAATGCACCACAATAACGAGTGAACAACCGATGTATGCTCAACGGATGTCCTGATTCAGCCCTGGTTAGTGTGGATTCTCCCCCATATTAAGCTGATTTAACCACAGCTCACATTCTTTCCCAATCCTTTTCTCTCTTCATCATTTCATGTCTTATCTGTCTACTGTACAAAAGTGGTAAAAGGGACATGAATCAAATTAAGTAAAAAGAAAAGGGGTCAGGGTTCGTAAAGAGACTGTAAAATGAAATTCCAGGACTTTCAAGGACTTGAATAATTCAAGCACTTTTCAAGTACCTTTTCATAAATATGACTGTTTTCAAGGGTTTTCCAAGACTTACATTTCAAAAAGTCAAACTTAAGCACCTTGTATGAACCCTGTTATACTTTATTTTAAGGTGACCTCTAATAAGTACTGAGTAATATTGATGTACTTACTATAAAGTTAGGGTTAGGTTCCCAGTGCATCTTTTCTCTGCTGTGTTCATTGAAAAAAAAAGGCTTTATAGAATGTGTTCTAAAGTTGATTGAATGTTGATTGAGATGTTGGGCCATTGCTCCATTTTTTCTCCACAACATATCTGTCATTTACCCAACGTAAACATTTGACTTTGTTTTTCACTCTGTCAGATTGGATTTCTGGAAGAGTTGGTAATGTATCCCCTCTGTTTCTGCCCTTGCCACAGTGGGTCCAGCCTGACTCGAAGAGTGGAAAAGAAAGGTCTCGTCACCCGAGCTGACGGATGGAGGCCCGATGTCTTCGCTCGGTCCCTCTTCACACACTCAATGGCTGCTCTGTTTTAGCGTAACGACGAGCCGGTTGGATATAATCTTGAGCGCTGGACTCAGGAGATCGGGAGGGATAGGGAAACGCTACGGTAGGCTTTGCCGGGAAGGATCATCTTTCTCCAGAAGTAGGAAACGAGCGTCAGAGGGATTCTGCTGCCAGTCGGCTTTCTCCTCCTGTTACGACACGGGACCAAATGCAAACCATGTGTCCTCGCACCCGGTTAGCTGATTTTGCCCACCCCTAGCATTAGCAGTCTGAGCGGATCCATTTCACTGGCCAAACGAGCCTCTCCGTGGGACTCCTGGCCTAATAGGCTGGATCTTTCCCATGTCCGGTCCCGAAGCTGGCTGTTATCCTCTGTTCGAGGGTTCAAGCTGGAGCTCATGTTTAGGGGTGAGTACAGTAGCCCACCTCAAGGGTCAAAGGTCACTTCCTCTTCAGATCTCTGCTTAAAGATGTGTTAAGGATGTGTTTTGGGAATGTCTTTCTGTTTAAATATGCTGAACTAATGTGGCACATAGTTGGGAGGAAGGGAGGTAAAATTTGCTGCCTGTTCCGATCAATTCTGATCTGTCACCACTTGAAATGTGTGTTTATTTATGTATTCTTTGAGGAAAAAGTATGGAGGGCAGAAGTTGGGGAATTTAATGCAATATATCACTTGCACAGACAGGCATTTTGAGGCCTCTTTAATGGACAGCTTTATCTTCGTCAGATATGACCCCTCTGCTAAGGACCATGGACAGCGTAATGACCAGGTCTAGATAGCAGAGCCAGTCTATAAGGGAACGAGGAATAGATAAGATATTTAACTAGAATTGGTAATGCTAAACAAAACTTTTTTCACACATCCATTGTGGCATTTAGTTATGAAGTTGGTTTTATTTTTTTTACTTATGACAGAGCACTTAACCCTAATTCAGCGGCAGTGATTTTAATGGCCTCGAGTTGAATAGATGGGCAAGAATGAACAACATGTTGAACTGCAAGAATGACTTTGTAAACATCAGTCAGCAACGCTCAGGAAGTCCGTGTCGACTTCAGACAAACTTTATGTTCATGAGAGTGAAATATGTTTTTGTTCCTGTTTAACAGAAGGTCATGTTAGTTACTTATGTACTTTAGGTTTGCTTTGTGTGTCCGGGACACACACACACACACACACACACACACACACACACAAAGCAAACATATTTTCTATTTTCTATGAAAATCTTTTTTTTTTTCAAGATTTGTCCTCGAAGTAAAATATGCTTCTCATGTAAACAGCATTTCATAGTAATGTGACAAAACTGAGGGATTAGCATTAGCAAACAGCTCCTGGGGTTAATTCGAATCACAGGAGACTGAGAGATTACACGTGTTTGTGAGCTACTACCTAACGCTGCTCATTCATCTGTGCACTCAGAGGAACTTTTAAAGTCACCATGAAATCAAAATTTACAATTCCTATTTTTTTTTTATATTGCAATACTTATAAATGATTTATCAGTGTGCATCTTTTTTAAAGTTTTTTAATTCATGTTCCTCATAATCTTAACTTTAGAAGAATATCTCTTCTCTGATGACGAGGGCGGGGCAACCTGTCACTCCACCAATAGCAAACCACAACCATCCAGTCAATCCAATCATCTGACATTAGTTCTTGGTCGATAAGCCATTTCACTCAGCTAAAGTCATAGTAGTGAAGAAAAGACTATCTGTTTCTGTTTCATGCTGACCTAAATTATGGCAATACTTTATTTTTATGATAGCCAAAAATAAATCCGACTGAAGTAGGGTGCAGCCGGTGTGTGTGTGTGTGTGTAAATGCCAGTCATCTGTCCAGACACACGTTTTCTCTTGAAGACGCTGAAATGTTTGAAACCCGTCTGACCTGTGGCCTCTCTCTTTCAGTTCCTCATTTCTTCAGCAGAACTTGTATGCTTGTTGCTGTGATGTGTGTGTGAGATTAAAGTGTGTGAGATTAAAGCATGTGTGTCCCTGTTCAAAGGCGTTATGAGAAGCAGTGTGACTGACTTGGACTTGGATTGGACTATGATGAGCAGTGATGAGGGACCAAACATCACCTCTGTCTCTCGTCTGAAAGCCTCTTGTTAGCAGATCAGGTGTCTTATTCACACACAGATGTGTTTCAGAGCTTTACGGTGTGTGTGTGTGTGTGTGTGTGTCATGATGGAAAGCTTTTAATGGAGACACTTTGAGTAAATGTGCAGGGATTATCTGCGAAGACAAGGCTGGTTTTATCTTCACACTTAATGAGGGAGAAGTGTTGTCCTGTGTTTGATCATGTCTTACCCAGCGTTCCTCTGGTTCTGGCTGTTCATTCCTCTCGTTAGTCACCGGTTCAACCGCGAGAGAGACGAGGTGTGATTACTGTACTGTACTCATGACTGTTGTACTGGATGGGAAACACAAACACAGCCAGGCCATTGTACACTGAGAGTGATTCTGCCCTAAAGGCTGTTCTTGTGCAGCCCTTCAAATATTTCTCCTTACCCGTCACAAAAACCCCCAGTTTAACAACTGATATTAGCTCTGCTCCAGACAAGAGTGCCTACCTCAGCAACATTTCAGGCCCAACGGCGCTTTCAGACAGCAGACAATTAGCTATTCTACTTTAGAAGTGGCATTGCTTTACCAAGGTGCTGCTTTTTTAACATGGTACTGTACCGTAGTAATACTATTCAATGTCTTTAAAATACCTTGAAATAAATGTAATGAGAAAGTGTTAGAATCTGACACAATACACTTTTTTTGTGAAGTTTCATTGCACTTTGCAATGAGCTCAGTCAAAAATTAGTCATCAAAATTCATTTTCAATATTTTCTAATCTTTTCTTGAATCATAAGAAAGGAGCACTGTCTAATTTGCATGTCAATACAATGTAGAAATAATTGGTTGAAATAAACTTGGTTAAATATTTTAACCTGGTTAAAGAAAGAAAGAAAGAATGAATGAATGAATGAATGAATGAATGAATGAATGAATGAATGAATGAATGGATGGATGTACAATTTCAGCAAATATTCAGAGCCATATTTACTAAACGGCAAATAAGCGTGAGACTGAAATCCTCTAAGAGTGGCAATGGGAGTGTAAAGTTCAGCGGGAGAATCGACTCCATTAAATTAATGTCGAGTCGCGAACAAGCAGAATCACTGATAAACAGGTGCGGGTAATCAACCAACAACACAACACAGCAAATGAAAGATAACGTGGCTTGGCCAACAACATGTTCAGATTACGTCTTTCTCTGGCATCCCAGATAAATGAATTCTCTCCCTTCTAGCTAAGGGAAACAACTATAAATGCATATGCAATAATGTCAGCCGTAAAAATAACTATAACTGTGCCCAAGCCTTTTCAGCGCTAGACTTCAGTAAATCTTGACAGAAGTTTAAGGAGGGTTGGCACAAGCTGTTAGTAAATCTGGCCCTTAATTTGTATTACCCCAGAAAATAAGACGCATTTTATATGTTATATTTAGAAAAGGAAACAGCATGGAAAGTACATGCATTAGCCAACATTGGAGCGAGAGACACATGCATGGAGCTGTAACCGTGCGGAGAACAGTGTGTGCTGTTTAAGGACTGTCCTCCAGTTTAAGCCCAAGGGCTTTTTTGGCTTTTTGTGTTTATTAGATATGAGAGGGACAGGATCAGGAAAGGCCATGGCTCCAACAGCCTTTTTGACGGGGACTGACTCGCCAGACTCACCAGTTTCTCATTGAGAAACTCACAACAAAACTCAACATTAACTCCTGTCACAGGCTTCCTATATTTCATTTATATGTAGGGTTGCATTTCAACTAAGTTTAACGTGCAACGCAAAAATATTTAGCAGTGCGTAAGTTGTAACATGACATCAATGACAATGATCCAATCAATTCCCAATGGACAAAATCAAGTTCCATACTATATTTATTCCTTGTTCAAGAAGCTCTTCAATTTGTTCAATGTTCAATTTCACATCACAATAGGGTTGAAAAGACTCAACTTTAATTTCTGTTTCATGCCGACTTTAAGGGAATAGCTCTTCCAAAACAAAAAATTATAATAATTTTCAAACCCTCACATTGTCCCAAACCTTTATGCCTTTCTTTCTTAAACTGAGAGTTATTGTCTGTTTTTTTTTTAATGCAATGACAATTAATGGTGACTGATGATTTCAAGCTTTAAAAATGACATACAATTACCATAGAATAACCATGATAGTATCATATACTTGCAATAATTTCCATGATCTTTTACTGCTTTGATAAATACATAGTCTACATGTATTGATCCAGAGATGAGTATGAGCATTTGCTCAAACTGATCATTATAAATGTGGCAAAATCTCTAATTTCACAGTGATTTAAGGAAACCATAATTTCTATGACTGATATTCCTCTTCCACAATCGTTCCTGGGATTTTATCCAATGTATAATTGGATCAGCAATAGGATGTCACACAAGAGTTTGGCCTGGTGGTAAATGTTTTAGTTGTAATCCACCACAGCTAATAGTTCAACATTGCATCTGTACATCAGCGGATGTGTATCAAATGTGTATAAATGAAGGTGACTTGACTTGACTATTGGGGTGCTTTCTCACTAGCACTTCTGGTTTAAACCTGGGTTCGATTAACGCCAGAGTTCGCTTCATTTGGATAACGAGAGCTCAGTTGTGCACCTGAAAACTGTACTCGAGTCCACATAAAAAGCAATAATCCAGCAGGGGGAGAGAGAGAAAGACACAACTGCAGTTTATTCAGCCCGATCCATGATGGCCGAAGCCATGCGTCCCAGAATCCACGTGGATGAAGCTCATAATCTGCATCACTGCACCCATTGTGACACCAAAGTTCAAACTGACCCAAGAGCAGACTTGTTTCTAAGAGGATTTAGACACGTTGAGCTCTGCGCGCGTGTGTGTGTGTGTGTGTGTGGGTGGTAGATCACACATGGTTTCCAGCGCTGCATCAGAGCAGATCTGCGTGTTAAAGTGTGTTATGGTCCTGAACGCTGCACGGTGGGACTGTGCTTGAAACTGTACATGTTTAAATGTTGGATCTCAGCTGGAAAGTGGTCCTGCAAAGCTCTCAGAGATCCACACCAAATCATCTAAAAAATGAAAATCCTGCTAATTATTCATCCACGTGTTGTTACACATCTCTATGACTAGCTACGAGCGTTCAGGTTATGGAGAATCTGGTAACACTTCATTTTTCATCCTCTTATTTTCCCAGTTTTTGGAAGCATGTAGACGGTGTAAGCAAAGGTTTGATGACGCACCAATGGTTCATGCACATCATCATGCTGGAGCTGAAAGCACATGGTGTAGCATTAAGATTCGTCCTGAGAAAGGACTAGCAAAGCCATCGATTAGAAGGGGCACGTGCTTTTGGTCGTTCTGAAAACAAGGAAACAACAAGTCTTGCACTTGAAAGAGTTTGTTGAAGGCTAGACAAACTCAGATTGATATGCAGTAACTCTGGGTGTAGTCATGAGACTCCCACAGCGAGCATGTTTTCTAAAGCTGTAAATCTGTCAACTGCAGTGAATAATACAGGAAGATTCTGATTGTGTTCTGAAGTCTTTAGGCGTTAAATGTTTACACAAGGCAGTGTCAATACTCGCTCGCTCTCTCTCTCTCTCTCTCTCTCTCTCTCTCTCACACACACACACACACACACACACACACACTTTAGCCCATGGGAGCAGCACCTGTGGTAGCTGGCACCGAAAGCTCTCGAACCGTGGCACTGCACAGACATGAAGCACAATAACAATGAAGAGAAACTGAAAAGCAGAAAAACACTTGTGGTTTGCCAGGAGAGAGGGCTGTGAATGGGCTGGCATGTGTTTGTGTGTGTGTGTGTGTGTGTGTGTGTGTGTGTCTGTGTGTGTGTGAACAGGATGTTTGTGCCTCCAGGTGTGTGTGGGTCTCTGTCGGGGCTTGTGGGATTGGTGTGGAGATGGCAGCGTGACGACTGTAATGATAGGCTCCTGCGGGTGAGGACATGAATGCGCAGACACACACACATACACACACACACACACACACACACACACACACACACACACACACACACACACACACACACACACACACACACACACACACACACACACACACACACAACAATGAGCCATAAATCAGGAATCTGCTCCACAACACAAGTACTCAGAGTAGAGCCCAACCATGATGCATTCTCAGTCTTGGTGCTCCTCGTGTGGTGGTCAAAAATGACAGAATGTTTTATTTATTTTTTGGTCAATGAAATGAATGTACTATATTTTAGTTTGATGATGTTTTTTATTCAGTCTTCTTCTTTATCTTCAGCCTGGCAACGTTGACTCGCACAGTGGCTTCATGGCTCAGACTTCCATCGTTGAGCCGAGATACATAAATGTCTCGGTTCTTGGTAGGTCAGTGCAGTGCCGGTCTTTTTAACACTGAGGCGTAGGCTGAAAGTCGCCAGCCGATTTCTCCATGCCTGGGCATTCTGCTCGAGGCTTGCTTTCTCTTCAGCAGCGAGCATAACATCGTCCACATAGAGAAGTGTCCATGGTGCTGTAGGTCTCACGTGACAGCATCCGTCACAAGGTAGATGTCACGTTCGCACGTGTCGAGATTCTTGTAGAGCTCGTCAGAGCGAGCAGCTTTGGCGGCAGCTACGGCCTTCATCGTGGTCCTTCGGGCATCGTGATACTTCTGCCAGTTATCACGGGTTTTGTCAGCGAGAAAAGCGTGGTAGAGGCGTTTCTTCTCGCTTACTTTCGCCTAGACTTCGTCTGTCCACAGCCATACTTCCCTGTCGATCCGCCGTCGGATGGGGGAGGGGGAGGGGGAGGGGGAGGGGGAGGGGGAGGGGGGTGGCTCGAGGTCATGGTGCAAAGGACCAAAATTGATTTTACTCCGAACCATCCCTTTAAAAAAAGTAACAGAATTTTACATTTTTTATGAAAAATGCACAAAAATACAATTAAAATTTTAAATGAAACATATATTTTCAACATTGCGTTTTACTCTAAAACTGCAAGAAAATCAAAGAGTTTTAGATGAAATCATCTCCCATTAATTGACCACAAGGAGCACAAATGTGACTATTTTATTCAGGACCATTTAACCGGTTTGAATCATGTGTGTTTTGTGTGTGTTCACAGAGCAAGTGTCAAAACCTTTACCAAGGTTTCATACCATTCCAATGAAGAAAAAAATAATTTACAAAACAAAACGTAATTCTTTTAAGAGGACCAGAGGGTTAAATGCACATCACATCAAACTCTTCTCCTTTTTGCACACTGCTGTTTTACAACCGAACGCTCCGACTCGGGTCTGGTGCCTGTCGGGTGTTCAAAAACAGCACAATGACTGTGATTGTCTGTCTCAGAGAAGGAAAACTGGGGTTGTGGTGAACCGACACACACAATAAAGGTGGAAGACGGGTTCTGGATCCCATCGTGGGTTCACCACACCGGCCGCGCTCACACTCGTTTCCCTGTTCTGCCGGAGCGCTTCTACCCGTGCGGTCGAGGAGAAGAACTCACACACACACGGCCCTTTGTGTCTCTGACCCTCGCACACACAGGTGTCAACAACACACATGAAAGAAGAAAGAAGTGACACACAGTCACGCCACAGCGGAGCACGTCTTCAGTCCTGTCCTATACTTTATATACGGTTTCCATCCGGCTGTGTGCAAACACCACATCTCTGTGCATTAACATGGAAACATTCCCATCATCATCAAAGAAGGGTTTTAAACTCTCAGCCTACGGCAGTTCACGGAGTGGATTACCCAGATTTCACGTTTGGGTGTTGAGTTTTATAAACCACACATTTGCATACAGCGCTGATATATAAACGATATAGATGCGCACTGTCACAACTCGATACGATAGTACTGTTACAGTATTCACAGGCGCAGAAGAGTCCACTCTCTAATGTTCACTGCAAGATCACCTTGATCCAAGTTCTTTACTAGTCACAGACTTCATTTTTAATTTATACTCAGCATTTTTGGGGGTTTCGGTTCAAATGAATTGGGTCAAGTCAAGTAATTTATTATTGTCTTGTGTACAAGTTACCAAGTACAATGAAAGCCTTACTTGAACTGGTATAGACAACCCAAAACCAATAAACCTCACTGCTATATAAACAAAACAATTATACATTTATACAGAAATTACTTATGGCAATAATATAATCGGTGACAAAATAAATAAGACAATAAAGTGACATTTTTGATATTATGAAGTTTCCAGTATTCTTATTCTTAGTGTAAATTAAACATTAGTGTTGAACAGTCTTATGGCATTGGGTAGTAACTATTCCTGAATCTTGTAGTGCGAATAATCCTGAGCCTATATATATATATATATATATATATATATATATATATATATATATATATATATATATAATCAGCCCTTGTGAAAATGAAGTGCACTTAATTGTATGTGCACTTTTAGCGTACAGTTTTTTAATGTCAATGAAATAAAAGGGCACTTAAAGAGAGTACACTTTAAAAGTGTAAGAAACTTAGTCATAAAAAAGTGCACTTTGTAATAATGTGAAATTTAAAGAGTGTTGAAGTTCTCGATTGTAATTTGAACTGTAATGAGTTATTCGACATTACACTTAAAGTTAATTTATTTTAAATGCACTAAATTGCTAATTCACATGCAACTAATTGTCTGAAAACATTACATTCAGTATTTTAAAGTATTTTATTTTGTAACACTTCACAATAAGGTTAATTAGTTAATGAACCCTTATTGTAAAGTGCTACCATTATTTTTGTAAAACTCCTTTTAAAAGTCTGATAAAGTGTGCTTCTCAATTACATGAGACGTACAGTCTCCCATTTCATGACAAACACGTTTGTAACAGTTCTGTCCTGATGAGCGTTTATAATTAATGGGCTTAAACACAGGAAATTCTCTGTGTAAATCTGTGTTTTCTGCAAGAGAAACGCTGTGAGATGTGTGGAGACACACAGAGAGAGGCTATAGACTACACACACACACACACACACACACACACACACACGGGCAGCGTCAGTGGCCTCAGAGAGGAGCAGTGCATTGTGGGTGTGTGTGGTTCAGGGTTTTCCCTGCCAGTGTTCAGTAAGCGGCTCAGACCCTGGTTTCCTCCACAGGTGTTCAGATCTACAGTAGGTGTGTGTTAATGCTCCCTCGATGAGAATGTGTCTGAGTTTGTCTCGTTCACATACTCAGGATTCCTGCGCAGTGAAGTCATCTTTTGTTCCTGTTCTGACACTTCTCCCAGACCAACGGCCTGGTGCTTTCCAGAGTCGGCTCTCTGCTCCGAGAAGCGCTGGAGAGAAGAAGCTTTCATCGCTTACTTGATGAGGAATTATAAATTGGTGATTGTCCAAAAATCAGTAGTTATCAGTTAAATACGCAATAAGACACTTTAACCGTACCTGTATTTATAATATATACACACTGAGCCTGTGCAGTTTTCAGTCATGATACGGTGATGTCTGAATGCCGACAGTGTAATGTAGTTTGTACGCATTATGCGTACTGTTAATGAAGAAGAGAGATAAAGTTAGCCAGAAAACACTACTCATTTAGCCAATTTAAATGATAGGCATGAGTGACCAAACTACATTTCCCATCATTCCCAGTGGCAGCATAAAAATAATAATAATGAAACATAAATGACACACATAATGCACATTCTTTGAGTTTTCCGAGCTTGTAAAAACAAACTTTGAATATAACCCTAACCCTATGATACTGCCTGAATGAAAGTGGATTGTCGCCTGAGGCAACACACAAAAAACAAAGACGAAACAAATCTTTAAACAATCAAACATACTTCTTTACACACTGATGCTCATGTATATATATATTTTATATAAAGTTGTTTCAACTTAAACATGTTGAAACGTGCTCTTAAAAATGAAGCATAGTTCAAAACAAAAACACCACAATGTCTCCATGGCAATAGTCCATCAGAGAGATGATTGACAGTGCATGAACCGGTTTGACAGGGAGTTGAACGCATACGTGATCTTCTAATGCAACTTTTCTCATCTCTACGACTTTCTGCACACTTTGTTTTTTGGATCAATAAAATAAAGCGGTACAACTAAAAATATTCACGTGCCAACATGTCCTTCATGAACACTGGATCGGTTCCGATCAAAGCTGAGAGATGAATCTCACAGAACCTCTAGTTTATGACTATCATGCGTATTTGTCATTACTCAAATTACCATTCAAATCATGGTATCATTAACCAAACCTACAGCACATACTGAGTGATAGCGATATGCTCATATTGTTTTAACACTTGATACTTGTTCTCTTTGAGCAGGAAGTCTTCTAGATTGACTGTCATAATTATAGTGTGTGTTAACTCTCCAGAATGCGGTGGCGTTGTGCTGGTGTGGACGGGGATATCTGAGCTGTGATGGAAGGAATGGATGGCCTCATTAGTTGGCT
Organism: Leuciscus idus; assembly: GCA_021554675.1. Classification (NCBI taxonomy): domain Eukaryota; kingdom Metazoa; phylum Chordata; class Actinopteri; order Cypriniformes; family Leuciscidae; genus Leuciscus; species Leuciscus idus. The sequence goes on along the minus strand of CM038621.1, from coordinate 1,422,860 downwards.
TACTCAGATAATATCAGCAAACACAGACACACCTCCATGTGTTTTCTGTGACGTATTCCAGGAGTTATGTCTCCTCGATTAACACTGCTGCCGTCACCCACATATCTATTATTAAAACTGCTGCTCTAAATGGTTTTTAAGTATGACTTTGCTTATGGGAAACAATTGATTACAGTTCAGCTTGTGATGCGGATCTCGTGTCGTATTCTCTCATCCGCTGGAATGGGATATTACGTCTCTTAACACTCATAGATAAGGACACATTTCACCTTCTGTTGCAACTTCTGGATAGTGGATGACTTCTGTCCACCTCGTCTATAAGAATGGACTAAAAGAGTTGTTTTACGTAAACAAAACAAAATAATCGTGATGGTTAGGTGAATCGATTTTCTTTGCCAATTTCCCTATTGGCAAACATCTAGAGTGTTTCTCAGAACAAACTCCTCCTTTTCTGAGACACACTTGGAAATGATTAGCCAGTTGTTGTCGAAAGCCACTTTTCACGGATTTAAGTCAGTTCTACTGAGTATTTCATCAAATTTAAACTTGGTAGTGATTACATCATTATCTACATAGCACAGCTGATTGGTTGCTGTTGCATCAGTGGCCAATGAGCTGCTGCTCAACATTCAAATACTGGGGGTTTGCTGTTGTCAGTCAGTCTGCAGCACTCTTACAGAAACCCTCCCTCTTCTCCAGCTCCACCTGTATAGATCTGATACTGGGGTTATCTGACTGCAGCGCTCTTACAGAAACCCTCCCTCTTCCCCAGCTCCACCTGTATAGATCTGCTATGGGGGTTATCTGACTGCAGCGCTCTTACAGAAACCCTCCCTCTTCTCCAGCTCCACCTGTATAGATCTGATACTGGGGTTATCTGACTGCAGCGCTCTTACAGAAACCCTCCCTCTTCCCCAGCTCCACCTGTATAGATCTGCTATGGGGGTTATCTGACTGCAGCGCTCTTACAGAAACCCTCCCTCTTCTCCAGCTCCACCTGTATAGATCTGATACTGGGGTTATCTGACTGCAGCGCTCTTACAGAAACCCTCCCTCTTCCCCAGCTCCACCTGTATAGATCTGCTATGGGGGTTATCTGACTGCAGCGCTCTTACAGAAACCCTCCCTCTTCCCCAGCTCCACCTGTATAGATCTGCTATGGGGGTTATCTGACTGCAGCGCTCTTACAGAAACCCTCCCTCTTCCCCAGCTCCACCTGTATAGATCTGATACTGGGGTTATCTGACTGCAGTGCTCTTACAGAAACCCTCCCTCTTCCCCAGCTCCACCTGTATAGATCTGATACTGGGGTTATCTGACTGCAGCGCTCTTACAGAAACCCTCCCTCTTCCCCAGCTCCACCTGTATAGATCTGATACTGGGGTTATCTGACTGCAGTGCTCTTACAGAAACCCTCCCTCTTCCCCAGCTCCACCTGTATAGATCTGCTATGGGGGTTATCTGACTGCAGTGCTCTTACAGAAACCCTCCCTCTTCCCCAGCTCCACCTGTATAGATCTGCTATGGGGGTTATCTAACTGCAGCGCTCTTTCAGAAACCCTCTCTCTTCCCCAGCTCCACCTGTATAGATCTGATACGGGGGTTATCTGACTGCAGCGCTCTTACAGAAACCCTCTCTCTTCCCCAGCTCCACCTGTATAGATCTGACACGGGGGTTATCTGACTGCAGCACTCTTTCAGAAACCCTCTCTCTTCCCCAGCTCCACCTGTATAGATCTGATACTGGGGTTATCTGACTGCAGCGCTCTTTCAGAAACCCTCCCTCTACCCCAGCTCCACCTGTATAGATCTGATACTGGGGTTATCTAACTGCAGCGCTCTTTCAGAAACCCTCCCTCTTCCCCAGCTCCACCTGTATAGATCTGCTATGGGGGTTATAGTCTAGACGGATTTTTGAAAAATGGCCTTCTATAAGAAGTGAGGAGCATTTATGGGTACAAGTCGGGAACCGGCCTACCTTACATATTTCAAGGGTGCTGAGTCCAAAAAAACTGGTTCCCAAGCGAAATTTTGAGTTTTTTACCTTCTAATTTGCATATCAAAATGGCCGCCAAATTGCCTATCTTGCTCAGTCGTTGGGCCATTTTCCCCTAGTTTTTTTGTAAGTAGGCAATCAAGATGAGGAAATTAAGTTTCTAGATCATAGTCAAGGGTCAGAGCAAAGATATAATGGAGGCTCACTGCCTTTTTTATGTATATATATGCAAAATACCAACTTTTAAGGTGAAATTAAGCATTATTTGTGTCATTTTTTTAAGGCCGACATACATATTCAATCAATATCACTCTTAAATGTTCCCAGTGTATATATGATATGTGATGTATTCCATATTACATAATAACTAAGAAAAACACCATTGCAAGTTTTTTTATGCAAATTAAGGCGAGACACTACAGGTGAATAGGGTAACATTTTTAACTAGCAGATATCACCATGAAACTTTCACAGTTGAATACCTACATTAAGATGAGAAACAAAATGTATTACAAGTTTTCTGTAATTTAATGTTTAAATATGCAAATTAGGCCATATCTAATCAAATATGCACTAATTTGCATAGATTTAAAACAACGAAATCTGAGTATTGGATAAAGCCAGGTTAAAAAAAATTTTTCATTGTGTTCACATGTTAGATGGGAAAAAAAAATACAGAGGGATTTATGGATATCTACTTTTGTTATCCTGTAAATCAGAAAATACTGTCAATAGCCTTAAAAAAATGATTTTCGCCATGTTTTTTGGAATAAAATGTTATATAAATCAGGCTAGGAATAATATATTTACAAATCCCTCTGTAAATGTCTTCATAATATAACATAATATAACTATAACTAGGTACAAGTACAAAAGTTTGGTGTAAAGGTGCTACTGAAGTGGAGCGTCATCCATGTGGTTTCCTTAGTCTGCTTCCGAAGCATTCACCGGCCCCAAGCAAAACACAAACAAGACGGAAAACAAAAACACCAAAGAATCGACGACGAAAGTTAGGCTTTAATGCTCCAACAGAGTAATCCAAAGAGGTACATCCAAACACAACTACACATAGACGAGACTCAACACGAAACACAAACTGATCTGAACTTAAGTAGTTAGAGGATAATGAGACATGAACACCTGAACACAACACACACCTGAACTGAGTAATGAATCAAATTAACAACCATGAAGACAAGCTAACCAAGGTGAAAACACAAACAGAGTCCATGTGGAGAAAACTAAAAATAACCAAAACCAGATAACCCTGAAAGGAATACAGCTTTCATGTATTATGTGCTCTATTTATTGCTTTTTATGGCAAATTTATAAGTAAAAATAATAAAATTATATCATTGTGTTAATTCTTTTTTGTAGTTTTTGTATTATTATTCTATTAAAATGAATGAACTATCTATTAAATATGACATGAATATGAGAACAAGTGAACAAGTTATTTATTTTCATTATACCATGTAAAGTTATTATCGCATTATTTTTTAAGGTGTAAAATAGTTATTTCTACACAAATTTCGTCATCTTAAGCTGCTCACTCAATTTCATTTCTCTTTTCTCCATAAAGTACATGTGCCATTCACTATAATGAACAAGTGAACTTGTGACCGATTTCAGATGCATCTCAGATGAAACTGCAAAGAAAATGACAAATTATGACCCACAGACAAAACTTCATAATAAAAGTCAGACAAAAACAATAGCTGAAAACCAAAAAGAGCAGAATTAGACTGTGGACCGACTAGACGTTAAAATTTAAGATATTTTTATGGGCTGGCCCCACTCTCATGGAACCAATGAAAACTGCTATTTGATAGAAGACTATAGTGGGCCACACATGGTTGCTGCTACTACATTCAATATGGGAGAAAGGGTTTGAGGTTAGAGAAAATATTTTTTGAAACATTGTCCCAAATGTCCAAGGCTTCTGAGAGGGGGGTGTAAAACGTCTCGGTTACATATGTAACCCTCGTTCCCTGAGTAGGGAACGGAGACGTTACATCATGACGACGAATGGGGTTTCGCTTAGAAAGCCTCTCATCTTCGAGAAATAAAACGAGCCATTGGCAAAGAAATGCCATGGGTCTGCGGAATTTGCATTGCGTAACTCCGCCTTACCTCATGGGTATATAAGGAAGTATGCTGGCACCATGCAGATATGTTTCTTCGCCGAGGAGCGGCAACGTACACTTTCAGGGTGGAGGGAGACTGCCTTCGGCCCAACCCTTCTTGCAGGAAGGAAAGCACGACACTGATCGGGCATTTTCTGGGGTCTTCTCTGCGAGAAGAGCACCAGGTGACGAAGAGGTTCCACTTCAACGCGTAGGCATGTCTCGTGGACGATGCTCTAGCGGAAGTGATGGTAGCCACTACCGCTGGTGGTTGGGTACTCAAACCTGCCTCATCCCATCCAGGAGCCACACGTGAAGGTTCCAAAGATCGGGATGAGGGTACCATAGGGTGCACCGTCCCTGATAAAGCAGGTCGTTCCTCAGAGGGATTGGCCAAGGAGGTGCTGTCGCGAGGAGGACTAGTTTGGAGAACCAGGTCCGGTTGTGTCAATGAGGGGCAACCAAAATTACCTTCTTCCTGTCCTCCCTGAGCTTGCACAGGGTCTGTGCAAGAAGGCTCACTGGGGGAAATGCATACTTGCAAAGGCCCCGCGGCCAGCTGTGCACCAGTGTGTCCGTGCCGCAATGGGACGAGTCGTGGGAGGCAAACAGGTCTACCTGTGCGTCCCCGAACTGATCCCAAATCAGCTGAACTGTCTTTGGATGGAGTCTCCATTCTCTAGGGAGAGGCTGAAGCCATGAAAGCACGTGAGCATCTTGAACGGATGCCTGTGAAGGGATCGGTTCAAGACGTGCAGGTCCAGGATTGGCCGTAACCCACCGGTTTTCTTCGGTACAATGAAGTAAGGGCTGTAGAACCCGGACTTCATTTCGGCTGGAGGGACAATCTCGACTGCACCTTTCGCCAGTAACAGGGGCATTGCCACCCACCATAGTGTAACGGACTCCCCGGAGGCGGGGAGGAGATCGTGCGAACTGAATCGCATAGCCGAGCCTGGTGGTTCTCTCAACCCAGCGGGACAGGTTGGGAAGCTCTAGCCAGGCTCCCAAGAACTGAACCAGCGGGGTCATGGGAACCACAGACGTACCCTCGGTAGGGCAGCGAAGTGGAATGAACGGTCCGGACGTGGGCGGCGTAGCGACCCGGTGTGGGGGCACGGTCATTGCCGCATCCTGACAGAGGAGGCCAGGGAAGGACCAGTGTTCCACGGGGGGCCTGCTCTGACAGAGGTCTGGTGACAGAGGGGGACAAGAGTGGCGAGGCAGAGCGTCGCACACTGCCATCCATGGCCTCTTGGGACTCGGAGGAAGGGGCATCAGTTCTTAGAAAAAAGATTCTCCCCCGGCCCTCCACCGGGGGAAGGAGTGGTCCTGCTACCAGCTCCTGAGAAGAACTGAGCCCTAACTCCAAGCTGCCCATCTCAGGAGTGCTGCTTAGCCTGGCGTTTTGGCCGGCTAAGGGGCGGAGACGGGCGGTGCCGTCCTCCTGCTTGGGGCCGGTGAAGGCTTCGGAAGCAGACTAAGGAAACCACATGGATGACGCTCCACTTCAGTAGCACCTATACACCAAACTTTCCAGTCTTGTACCTAGTTATATTATGAAGACATTTACAGAGGGATTTGTAAATATATTATTCCTAGCCTGATTTATATAACATTTTATTCCAAAAAACATGGCGAAAATCATTTTTTTAAGGCTATTGACAGTATTTTCTGATTTACAGGATAACAAAAGTAGATATCCATAAATCCCTCTGTATTTTTTTTCCCATCTAATATGTGAACACAATGAAAAAATCATTTTTAACCTGGCTTTATCCAATACTCAGATTTTGTTGTTTTAAATATATGCAAATTAGTGCACATTTGATTAGATATTGCCAAATTTGCATATTTAAACATTAAATTACAGAAAACTTGTAATACATTTTTTTCTCATCTTAATGTAGGTAATCAACTGTGAAAGTTTCATGGTGATATCTGCTAGTTAAAAATGTTACCCTATTCACCTGTAGTGTCTCGCCTTAATTTGCATAAAAATGAAATCTCAGACAACTTGCAATGGTGTTTTTTCTTAGTTATTATGTAATATGGAATACATCACATATCATATATACACTGGGAACATTTAAGAGTGATATTGATTGAATATGTATGTCGGCCTTAAAAAATGACACAAATAATGCTTAATTTCACCTTAAAAGTTGGTATTTTGCATAAATATATACATAAAAAAGGCAGTGAGCCTCCATTATATCTTTGCTCTGACCCTTGACTATCGATCTAGAAACTTAATTTCCTCATCTTGATTGCCTACTTACAAAAAAACTAGGGGAAAATGGTCCAACGACTGAGCAAGATAGGCAATTTGGCGGCCATTTTGATATGCAAATTAGAAGGTCAAAAACTCAAAATTTTGCTTGGGAACCAGTTTTTTTGGACTCAGCACCCTTGAAATATGTAAGGTAGGCCGGTTCCCGACTTGTACCCATAAATGCTCCTCACTTTCACTTTTTGGGCACTTCCCATCTAGACTATTATCTGACTGCAGCGCTCTTACAGAAACCCTCCCTCTTCCCCAGCTCCACCTGTATAGATCTGCTATGGGGGTTATCTGACTGCAGCGCTCTTACAGAAACCCTCCCTCTTCCCCAGCTCCACCTGTATAGATCTGATACGGGGGTTATCTGACTGCAGCGCTCTTACAGAAACCCTCCCTCTTCTCCAGCTCCACCTGTATAGATCTGCTATGGGGGTTATCTGACTGCAGTGCTCTTACAGAAACCCTCCCTCTTCTCCAGCTCCACCTGTATAGATCTGCTATGGGGGTTATCTGACTGCAGCGCTCTTTCAGAAACTCTCCCTCTAACCCAGCTCCACCTGTATAGATCTGATACTGGGGTTATCTAACTGCAGCGCTCTTTCAGAAACCCTCTCTCTTCCCCAGCTCCACCTGTATAGATCTGATACGGGGGTTATCTGACTGCAGTGCTCTTACAGAAACCCTCTCTCTTCCCCAGCTCCACCTGTATAGATCTGCTATGGGGGTTATCTGACTGCAGTGCTCTTACAGAAACCCTCCCTCTTCCCCAGCTCCACCTGTATAGATCTGATACGGGGGTTATCTGACTGCAGTGCTCTTACAGAAACCCTCCCTCTTCCCCAGCTCCACCTGTATAGATCTGATACGGGGGTTATCTGACTGCAGTGCTCTTACAGAAACCCTCCCTCTTCCCCAGCTCCACCTGTATAGATCTGATACGGGGGTTATCTGACTGCAGTGCTCTTACAGAAACCCTCCTTCTTCCCCAGCTCCACCTGTATAGATCTGATACTGGGGTTAATTCATGTCTGATACATGTACAGCAACAGCAGAATATCTTACATGCTCACTTCAATGTCTGTGAAGGTATTTGCAGTAGCAAGTCTCTGTACTTGTTCTCCAGCAGCAGATCTATTCTGCCAAGACCAAATACATTAACATTGCCATATATCAATTACCATACCAATCTCTACTACCATACCAATCTCTACTACCATAACCATACCAATCTCTATTACCATACCAATCTCTACTACCATACCAATCTCTATTACCATACCAATCTCTACTACCATAACCATACCAATCTCTATTACCATACCAATCTCTATTACCATACCAATCTATATTACCATACCAAATTACCATACCAATCTCCCGAGAGTTTTTATGACTGAAATAAATGAACATGTTCTACAAAGTTTGACAACTACAATGTCCAAGACTTTTGGCTTAATTTTGAAAAATGTATCTTTTGTTTCAAAAGTGTGAAAAGTCGTGATTGAAAAATATGTTTTTGTGTGATATTTCTTTGTTTTGATATTTTTTTTCCTACTCTGCAAGATGTACAAAGCAAATAGTTGTTGGGCCCACTGTGTACTGTATGTGAATCCATACTTCACCACAACTGCATCTCGAGTCTTAATGTGAATTTTACAATGCCAAAGTGGAAGTAATTATCATACACTAGCTGTCAAGATTGCTATATTAAATGGTATTCAACTTCTGTCTGGATAAGTATAAGTATAAGGAATATTGCAATCCCAGCTAAGATTTTTAGGTGGCAAAATTACTTTATTAAAGTGAGCATACACTTTAGTAATTGTTACTAATACACTTTACTCATTTAACTCCTACAAGGACTTTTTAAGTTACAGCCAGCAAACTCAGCATAGATCCTCAGCTGTTCTGACCAGACTGATCAAATATTGCTCATATGCTTCAATTCATCCATAAGCCTTTCATGCTATGGCCACCAAATCTCCCTACACCCATCTATGTGTGTGTTACCTACAACCTAGCAACTGTAGCAAAGAAAAAAAGAAGAAAAAGAAGACCCCCCCCCCAAAAAAAAAAAAAACACATAGCTTAAATTCTCTCTTCAAACTGCAGAATAGCCTAAAGCCTAAATCACTTTCTGGCTTTGTCAGGAATAGATTTAAAGATAGACTTGACAGTTAATGGACGTGAAGGCATATTCATTGTGTGTGTGTGTGTGTGTGTGTGTGTGTGTGTGTGTGTGTGTGTGTGTCGGCTCCAGGTTCAGAGCAGTGTATTTGTGGTTTTCTGGCTGTATTGACGGTGTGATCAATCGACCGGTCGTGTGTGTGTGTGTGTGTGTGTGTTCAGAGCAGTGTATTTGTGGTTCCTGGCTGTATTGACGGCATGATCGATCGAGTGTGTGCGTGTGTATCTCTGGAGTGTGTTCTTGGCGTGTGACGGTCCAGTCCTGCTGAAAGCGAGAGTGTAGGGCATCTGGGAACGGGAAGGTGCGGTGGAGTGTGTGTGTTCCAGACGCAGCCTCTGGTTCCTCCTTACCAACGAAGGGTCGTGATCGTGGTGCACGAGGGCCTCCTCTCCCCGACCACTGTCCAGGTCTGTCTCACACACACACACACACACACACACACACCTCAGCGAAAGTGTGCTTTCTTCAGTGGAACTGCGACTGCAATCGCAACCGGAGTCTTCTGTGGTTTGGCTTCATCTGTGTTGACACGGTCTGGTTTCTCATAGACAGTTTGCCGTTGGAGATGGGCTTGTGTGTTTTACAGTTTTATTGCCTGGTTCATCATCATCTCATCACCTGATGCTTCATGTCAATATAAGGATACACACACAGTCAAACCAAAAATTATTCAGACACCAGATATCACTTTTTATATTTGTTTTACTAGACACTATAGTTCATTTCTGTAAGTGAGGAGAGCAAAATAAAGTAAACCGTGACATATTATACCCAAACATTCTTCATACAGTGACATTTATACAAATATTTGACCAGAAATGATTCCGACACTTTGAGCTGATCATGTTTTGCTGAAGTGTTTTGTCTTTAATTGCTAATGCTCTTTTTACACACAGACTGAACAAAATGAAGCATTGCTTGGTGATTGGTTGAGCTAAACTGGTATTATCTAATTGTGTAGTTAAATTTAACAGCTGACAGATATTCAACATAATTCATGTGTGAGACAGTCTAACAGAAGGACGGACAAAACCAGTCAAAAACCAGTTCTGCTCATATTTTATTACCATTCTCTAAACTATAGTGAATAAACTGTGATAATGTGAGAAATGTTGAAGATATCTGAATATATTTAGGTTTGACTGTATAATGCGTTACAAATGTAAAGGCCTTTTCACACCAAAATGACTAGAATACTACTAACAAAATTGCAAAGTTCATATTCTTTGCAGACTATAGAGTATTTGTGTCGCACTTACTGTTGGCGTAAAACTATATTCATGATTGTATGCCTAAATGTTGGCGATCTATAATAATTAAGCTTAATGTGGCAGTGTGTGAAGTGGACTGATCCACTGAGAGCGAGTGTGTCTGTGTGTGTGGACGTCATCAGAAGAGAAGAAAATCATCATCTCTGATGCCATAATGAGGCAGACGGAGATGAGGATATAATTCCAAAACAAAGGTTTATTGATAATGACCATAGAAACGAAGGAGTAGCGGGAAAAGAACAAAGGAAAACAGGAACCAATCAAAAACACAAACATGAAGTCCAAACAAGCACTGACACATGACAGATCCACACTTGATCTCGGAGAAGATGAAGCATTGCTTTGAGACGCACACCGTCATCATGTCATGTATTCCTGATAACATCTCTCTCCGTAACAGTCCTGGGCTCATCTGAGTGCATGTGTGTGAACGGATGGGTTGAGGACACTGCTTCAGAAACACTCAACATGCATTTCTCATTGATAAACATGGTCAAAAACATGTTTTTTTTTTATTTTATTTTTTTTATATTTAGATTGGTAAATTAATGCAACAACTTTACATTTTCAACACAAGCATTTAACTTTGATGATGCAGATTTGATCTGTGGCTTTTAGTATAGTTTGACACTGTTATATTATACATTAATATAGGCTAGTATATATTTCATACTCTGTTAAAAAATAGAAAGAAAAAAAACCTGAACTTTTTAAGTTAACTCAACTAATTCACTCCAATTAACGTAAAACTTTTGTTCATCTAATGAGTAACAGGTTTTATCTTAGAAATTCTTGATTTTTGAATGATTTTCAATGGAAACATGCAACATACAAATCTCAATTATAATTTTTACCACATACTTTCTTCAAGCTGCAATGCATGCTGGGAACTGGCACACCATTGTTGAATGTAAAATTGTTTGTTCAGATAACTCAATTTGGAAAGTTGGGACAATGTTGAGACAACATTTGGACAACATTTGGACATAAGCTTGAGAATCCAAGTAAGGTCAATTAAACAACATGTTTAGAGTATTCTCTTTACAGTTGTTAGCATAACATTTTGCTGATACCAAATGTATTAAATCCAACTTGGAAAACCTTGAAACACTTTAATGCTGTCTAGAGTTCATCTGTTCTTCTGCTTTACTCCATTCTTGTAACAGAGTAAACACAAATGTCCTGTTTTTACTGTTGTACTATAACAGCACAGAAGTGACAGCAAACATTAAACCGAGTCTTACACTGAGCGAGTAGATGAGTATCCTCTTCTTTAACAAGTCGACACCCAATGATATGGCGCAGATTCAATTCAGGCAAGTTCAATTATGTACACATCAGCACAGACGCTTGAAATTACAGACAGTGAACACATTCAGCATTCTCATCCGTATCAAATATCATGTTAAATGAAGTCGCCACACCTGAATGTTCAGCCAGCTTTTAACCACTCTTTGGCAGCCGGATTCAGTTTCCCAGAAGACATGTCCATGTCACTCGGCGTGACTAACTGGTGTACGTACAGTTACGTGCAGATGGGCTGAGGATAACAGATCGTTCGCTCAGCACTCAGGAATGACTTCTAGCTATGATTCATTTAAGCATCTCCGATTCATCTCAACAAAATCAATAGGACAAAAGAATCAGAGTCGATGGAAATGAGAGATTGCTGACAGACAGTAAGAGTGTAGCGCTGTGAACTGAATCTCTTCTGGACTGATGAGAAGAGTCTCTGTCCACTTCTCTGTGTGCATTCGTGGCATCTGAGAGAAGTGCACATGTTCATTTCGTTTCAGTCTTAGTCCTGTGTCACATGTGCTTTTGAGTTTTGATCATATTTAGTTCTGTTTTTGCTTTGTAAAGTTTTAGTCTGGGCATTTTAGTCTAGTTTTAGTCAATGAAAACTTGAAACATAATGGTTTAAAACTGATAATCATGATTATTTTCCTCAAAATATTATTGTCATGTGAGAAATGTATTTGTAGCCTACAACTAACCCTAAGCCGCATAAGCCTCCCTTACACAAAACATGTCTGAAAATATTCAAATCAATGTATTGTTTTATGTGAATAAGTTGGCAGGATGATTTTCTAATTTCCACATAGTTTTAACATATTCAACATTTAATTTCAACTTTCTTTCTCGAAATTTAACACGTTTTTTCTCAAAACACGACTTTATTCTCGAAATTTAATACGTTTATTCTCAACATTTTATTTCAGCTTTGTTCTCGAAATGTAATGTTTATTCTCAACATTTTACTTCGACTTTATTCTCGAAATTTAATGAGTTTATTCTCAACATTTTATTTAGACTTTTTTTCTCGAAAATTAACAAGTTTTTTCTCAAAACACGACTTCAGTTTTGAAGCAAAAATTCTAGGCTACAAGATGTTTTTTCCACTTTTGGCCTTATTTCAGTGACTATTTATTACTTATAAATAAGTATCAGTGACTAAGTATTTATTATATGCTAAGGGTATATGTTGAACGTCACCTGACCAAACCGGTAAAATGGGTCTCGTCCACTTGTCAGAGTAAGTGTTAACAACAGAATGAACTGATGGCGATATCTATGTACTTCTGAGGTAATCCGCTATTGTTAGTGTTTTATTCAGAGATCTTTTAGATCTTACTCTGCATGTGTGATGGAGATATGCTCATCTTTGGTGTCTCGTCTGAAGGCATCTTGAGTAAAACAGCTCTATTTAATGAAGCACGTACAAGAACAACTTGAACTAGAAGCAACACAACCTGTTTTCCAGAATACGAAAGTATACTGTTTATCATATACATTAACACACTCTCTACATTATGGGAACTGGTAAAACAAGAAACTTTTCTCAAATATTAAAATTCCTAATAGTAAATCCATTCATTCCAATTTACAGTAAAGTTTCTCTTTTAAAACAACAGCAGAAAAGCCTTTGTATAGTGCATTTATTCAGCAGTCGCAAACACTACAGCCGAGATCATGTTTGGATTTATTACAGCAAAAATGATAATTCTGTCATTAATTCCTCGCCCTCGTGTCATTCTAAACCTGTTAGACTTTCTTTTATCAACACAACTACCACTGTCAAGCCCCAGAAAGGTAGTAAAGTCATCATTACACTGATCCATGTGACTCCAGTGGTTTAACCTCAGTTTCGTGCCTTGGGGATTAAGATTTTGTAAAGAAAGTGGTAAATAGTTTTACTGTACAAACAAAGCACTTGCTTCGCTTCGTAAACCACATGAGTCACATACTTTAATCATGTCTTTACTACCTTTCTGGGGCTTGAAAGTGGTAGTTGCGTAGACTGTCAATGGAGGGACAGAAAGCTCTCAGATTTCATCTAAAAGATCATCATTTGTGTTCTGAAGATGAACTGATGTCTTATGGGTTTGGAACGACATGAGGGTCAGGAATTAAGTACGGAATTTTCATTTTTGGGTGATCTAACTCTTTAAGCAGAAGTTCTCAAATGTAGCACGCATTGTGTTTATCGTGCAATTTATACGCAAAAAATTAGTTTTTTACGTGCATATGATATGCAGTTTTTTCGTGTGCGTATGATACGCACTTTATTGTGTGTAATACACACACACCCCACACCACTACTAAACCTACCCATGCGTATCATATGCGTGGAAAAACTCATTTCCGCGTATAAATTGCACAGTGTGTGCTATAGAGATGCGTTTAGTGTGACCGGGTCGACGTATGACTTGTTTTTCTGTGTTTTCCGATCATCTGCGCAGATTGCAAAGATTAAGTAAAACACTGGGCAGAAATGCATCCTTTTAACAGAAAAGCTTTGATTGTGGGAGTTAAACTCTTGACATCTGCCAGACGCAAGCATGACAGCTCATAGAGGCTTGTGCCGCAGTCGTGATGTTACGTCTCCTCTTTCTTCCACAGAAATAAAGAGAGATTTTGGTGAAGTTTTAGCTTTTTAACTACATTTTATTCGCATATTTTTTTCCTCACAGATATTGCATGTTAGTTCAGTCTCAGTTATAGTTGTTAACCCAATAACAACCCTAAAGTTGTTATAGAATTAACCCTATTTCTGTGTACTCCCACTAAAGCAGATAATCCCACTAGGCATGATGGCATTAGACAAATGTGCAAATAAATATAAGTGCCCGTACTTTCATTGGTGTGTGTATTTGTACATTATACATCCATGTGTGTTTATATACAATTGTTTATGTCACCAATATAAATGGAGATATCCGAAAGCCCTGAGTGATAAGTATTTTTCTTCAGTGTTGAAAATAAACAGGATTTGGTCACTGTTTGTACACCCCTACATTGTTTTCCATGTCGGGTAAAGTAAGGATTGTTCATGTTTCCCCTGTGGTCTTTGCACTGGATATCTTTCCCATTTGGAAACTTGAGGCCTGTTCACACCAACATAAGCGTTCAGTGTGATTTTCACATGTCTGTTCAGACCATTATGAAGGACAATTAAGCAGAAGGGCCGAATACAAAACTGCTAACTCATTCTCTGACAGTAGGTGAACTATGAACGAGGACTGAGCGAGTAATCGCAATTAACATGAAATCACGCATATTCTGTGAGATGATGTGGCTTCTTACACACAACATATCATTTCATAGTATTCTATACAGTGATAAAGGCTATGTTTATTAGCATTGACGTATAAATGTACTTTACCATCATGAAAATACCCCAAAATGTTTGAAGAACTCTACCATATATTGTTGTAGTCGTGTGTTTATAAGTCATGTTTAATCAAAGCGTTTCAGTCTAGCACGTAGCAAACAGATTTCATACAACATCTTTATCAAACAACATCAAACACAAGAGAACAGAGACAAAAGAGCCGCTTCGAGACTCTTCCTCTGCTGGAAACAACGCTTGGAAACCATGCAAACATTCTGTGGCATTTAGGGCATGTTTGTCTGAACAGAAGCGTAAAGAGCCATCCATTCACATTAACATGTTTCAGACTCTGACTCCTCCAGGTGAATATACTGGCAGTCTTTACAGTCTTCAGGAAGTCCGACCACAGGATGACTTTGCACATTCAGCTGAGATAGGAGACAGTGGTTTAACATCCCCAAAATCATACACTTCAGCTTTAAAAATGGTAGTAAGTGAAAGATTATGAATGTGTTCATTGTCCGTCTCGCTTTCTCACTACCGCCTTACCCTGAACAGCACTGTGAATAAATATAAAAAACAAATACCTGCAGTTTATGGTAACAAATGGAGACTGTGGTTGCCAAAACTTTACCGTAAAAAGATGGTAGCAAAATTTTTTTCAGCATCAAGTTGAACAGGTTAAACTTGACTTTACAGTTTAAAAAAACAGTTCATTCACTGCAATAGTGTTAATATACTAAATCTCTTTTGACTTAGTATTGTAAACCATAAAAAAACAGGTGGTAAAGATGTACTAATATATAGAAGACTGTCACACACACAAATACTAAACACCATCATGGTAAATAATGCAATAAACATTATTTCAACAACATCAGATGTAACATAAAACAATAGTGTACATAACTGATAAGAAAAAACATAATTTACGGAAAGTTAATTTACGTTTTTTTCCCACTATTAAGTATGATGACTTTACTGTAAAATGACATGAATGGTCTCTTTGGATCAATTACAGTTTTTCACTGTATAGAGTTAGGGAACTTACTTTTAATATTTGCATACTCGTAATGTAAAATGTTGTGATGTTGAATAAGAACAGCACAGATGAAAGCGTATGTGTGTGTTGGAGAGAGTGGACACTGCTGTGTCAAAGGGTTTGAGCTCAGTGACGACTTACTGTACGAGACGTGAGAAACCACATCAACAACACCTGACACTGCTTTAGTCCACATCTCACACACGTTTCCAAATAGCCAAAACACTTTTTTGTTGTTTTCTCCTCATCCTTATGTGGCTGCAAGTCAAAACTTCCCAAAAAGGAAACCAATATAATTTGCATGCACATATATGCTAACACACACTTGTGGTTCTCTGAAATGAGATTCATGAGCTTCAAGCCTCGAGGAAGCTTTTCGGTGAACATCGTCTTAATTTAGTCTGTTTCTCACGCAAAGTTATCGTTTGAATTCAGAAGAATTTGAATACAGTGCTCAAGTCTTATGGACTACTTTAATTATCACTTTATTGTGGTTTTAGAGATTGTTAGTCACTTGATTTTTTTTATTTTTAGGACTGTTGTCTGTCTTTTCTCCATGTTTGACGTGTTCTTGTTTTCTGATGTTTTGTAAAGTATGTTCGTCAGCTTTGTCTGTATAAATAAACGTAGACTTTTTTTTACTTTGACTTTATGTTTCAGTAAAAGACCAGCATGGACATTCTATTCTTTCCCATGGAAAACATAAAGTCATATAGTTTTGGAACAACACAAAGATGAGTTGAAGTGTTGAAGACGTGTCCTAATAGAAAGCTCTTGCCGTCGGTGTGTTTGCTGTGTTGTGTCAGTGTGGGATCAGGTTGGCGGATGAAACGACTCGGTTCAGTTCCAGCAGTTCTCGCTGGAGGTCCACTGACCTTCTTTACGAGATCCGTGTTTCGTCAGCAGTGACGTGATGGCACCGCTGAGTTCATGCTGCTGAAGGTTTGCTCTCTTCTGCCAGATTAGGAGCTCAGGACTTTATTTTAGGAAATCTTCTAGAAATAGACTCTGGCTTGAGCTGCGAGTTACTCCCCAAATCCCTGAATGACACACACACGCTGGACGCGAGACACCCGACTTCTGTCCAGACTTCACTTCTCATTCTCTCACTCTCAGCAGTGTTGCTGGGGTTTCTTAGGTATATACAGTCAAACCAAACATTAATCAGACACCAGATATCATTGCAGGACACTATAGTTCATTTATGTAAGTGAAGAGAGCAAAAAACTGTGACATATTATACCCAAACACTCTTCATACAGTGACTACCAGTAACATTTATACAAATTTGGGACGAAAAATTATTGGGACACTTTGAGCTGATCATGTTTTGCTGAAGTGTGTTTTCTTTAATTGCTAATTCTCTTTTTACACACAGACTGAACAAAATGAAGCATTGCTTGGTGATTGGTTGAGCTAAACTGGTATTATCTAATTGTGTAGTTAAATTTAACAGCTGACAGATATTCAACATAATTCATGTGTGAGACAGTCTAACAGAAGGACGGACAAAACCAGTCAAATATCAACTGAGTTCTGCTCATATTTTATTACCATTTTCTAAACTATAGCGAATAAACTGTGATAATGTGAGAAATGTTGAAGGAGTCTGAATAAATTTTGGTTTGACTGTATAAGATTGAAAGATGATTTTGGTCCTTTGATGACTGGCTTTGAGAGAGGAGATTAACATCTGGATGGTGCCACAGGGTGACACATGTCTAGTGACCAAAGACACCTCTGATGAATCCTCTTTCTAATCAACTCCTCAGTGACTCAACCAGTGACTTTTCCCCTAGTTTTTCCCCAGGGACTTGTCCTTGTGTTTGTGGGAGTGTGTGTTCACTAGTCTTGTGCAGATGTGGGAGTGTGTGTTCACTAGTCTTGTGCAGATGTGTATGTACACAGACGATGTACTGATTCGTGTAATGTTGTGTGTGTGTAGAGCAGATGTGTTTGTGTCTTGGAGTTGGTTATGTTGGGTGGTCCTCGTGGCTGGTGTGAATGCATCATTGTCCAGTTCGGTTTATCCACCATGCAGTTACGTCTTCATGTCCACTCTCATGAGACTCTCATTACTCATGCATGCTTCATTATGGATGAGGTTTAACATCATTTTACACTGTACACAACTCAACATTCATCTAACATTGGTCTATGTTCACCGTGAACAGTCCCCTCACTAATTGTAACCAAATTCAAGGTTATTTTGGCTATAAGTGGGTTACTCATAGCCTAGACCAGTGTTACTCATTGCACGGCTCGCGAGCCTCATGCGGCTCGCCAAGCTTTAATTTGTGGCTCGCATGGCGGTAAAAAATACGGTGATATGATCATGCTGTCACTACAGATATTTCATAAAAACATTAAAAACAAGTAGGGCTATAACATCACCCATTACAGCCTCAAAGTGTCAGCTCTATTACAAATAATTTCGATCGGATTGAAAGGGGTGGTTTATCGAGAGAACAAGTAAACACTTCGATTGAAAACCGAAACTGAAAGTACGACGTATGACGCGCTGAACGAGCTATTCTCCCGATGAATAAAGTGTCATATAAATGAGTGTCCTGTCATTCTATAATTCTCCTTTCAGTCAACTGTGAAGTGAATCAGGACAACGGCTCACCAGTCCTTGTTTCAAATTCTCACCCACAGACGACTAGTTTTGGCCATTTTTACTGCGTGATAAATACAAACAGCATGGCACAACGGTTCATATGTTCATAGTCTCGAAATTATGACTAGAATTGGATAAATATTAAGTCTGCTGTTTAAAACAAATAAAGAACCAATGTATGAGAATGGTTATTAAGCAACAACAGTGGGAAACTTTATATATTTGTGCAGTGTGTGCACGTCAAAAAAATCTATTCAGATTTGAATCTTTTGACTTATAATAAACGCGCACATCAACCAGATCAGGTATCACATCACGATGTTAAGTGTTCATGTAAAGTACAATACATTCAGATTCATCAATCGGAATGAATTCAGTCCGACTGAAACAAAAGTTGTGCATATAAATATCCAGTCTCTGCGGAGCTGCCAGTTATGGCGTCCTTCCAGCTCTTAACGCTGCATGTGCTCTTGGATGGTAAGATACATGATGTAGAAAAAAATAACTTAAGCTCATTCTGGGATGAATGTATTCTGGAAATTGTCATTAAGGGAAATCATTTTGTCTCAGTTACAAATTTGACTGGTAAATCATAAAGAATCCCCACCCCCCCACCCCTTTGTATTTATTGCATTGCATATTGACTGAGGTGACAGATTGATAAGCAGACATGGTATTTATGACTGGACGTAACTTTTCATACTTTGCGGTAAAAATGGCTCTCCTACTGATTTTGTCCTATCAGTGCGGCTCTCATGTAAACAATAGTGAAGACCACTGGCCTAGACTATATCGGGTCTATAGTTATCCTAGATGGCTATTGCTTGCTGGGATGTGTCTTCCAGGAGCGTTGCTATTGTTTATGTGAGGCTGTAGATTAAAGCTAGTAGCGATCAGAAATTCAGCCATGCAATTAAGATCATGATGATGATGATGAAGATGATGATGAAGCAGCACTATATCGCTCTCCGACTCTATCTGTCCCTTTAATCTAGGCTACAGACAGATGCTCTCGCCCACCCGCCGGCCTCTGCCACTCAACAATAAATAAAAGATAAGACCGTGCCATTGAGACTGTTTGGAATAATAACATTCAATTTTGAGAGAAGTGCCTTGACATATGCGCACCAGAGGAATAGAAAAGCAGGAGATGAAAGGAGAAATGAATGGAACTCCGGCTAAAAACATGCTCGCCAAACAAATACATTTCCTGAGAGGGCCAATCACAGGCTCTCGCCCTGATTCCTGACCTGTGGAGGACAGGCCCGAGGAACGCAATTTGTTCCTTTGTACGGCAGGATCATAAGAGCGACCGCGTCTTTCTTACTTTCACTGTTGCAGAGTGCAATTGAGTTCTCTGAGCAGGTGGTCCAGGCCTGCTGCGACCTCGTCAACTTTTCTTTTTTTGTTCTCTACAAAGGTTTTGGCAGTCGGTTCTGGCGTGTGGGGCTTTCGAGAAGTTGAGGATTAAGAAGGGCAGATAGGACGAGGAGGAGGTACAGACAGTCAGCTTGCATTAAAGCAACTCCTAATGGCTGATGGCTCCAGTCCCTCGGCCTCTCCACACGTGGCCTTTGTCTGCACCTAGACTTCCACAGGACCGAGTTGCGTTCAAAGCTCAGCTGGTTGGGTATTGTGTACCCCCCCTAAGACGGCCATAAGGGCAACCAGAGGAAAAAAGAGTCAGCCTCAGCTTTTACACACCCTAGGAAAAGGTAGGAGAAGAGAAAGGATGGATTAGCTTTATCTGAATCTTGGCTTGCCCACTCACACATATCCAGACCCCCTCAGCTGTTTGAGACATCACTTAAGCCTGTTGTCAGTTCAAGCATTTTTGCTTGACAAGGGGACACCCAATGTGCAAAGTCTCAGAAGAATGTTGCTGTGTTGGGCTTTCTATAGAAATCACGGTGTGGGCAGAAGTCCTCTTTTGATTTGCTTTGTGAGGATGCACCCTTTTAATAACTTGATCACTGGGACACTTCATCTTCCTGTGATAAACCCCATGGCGAAGAGGCCCAAATAGTCAGGAACAATCACTTGCATCTGCTGATAGCGTGGTTTGTTGGTACATGCTGGCTACGTTTTTTGAATGCGTGATTTACCAAAATGAGTGCTGAACTGAAGTTGCACATTGTAGTTCCCGCTCTGTTAGGCCTAAATTAATCCTAAAAATTGATTAATTTAAACAATGTAATCATTTAAGGCAGAAACGGTGAGCTCATTGAAGTAATGAATTCTTGTTTGTTAACAAATGATAACATATGACATATAGAAAATTGTAGCATTGGTGCATGTTGATTCAGAGTCTGCATCATCTGAAGTCCTGGCAGGACATGTTTGATATTTAAGATTTGGTATTGTGTGGGCAATACAAATAATTGTAATGACACCACACAATTGAGGATGTTTTGGACGAAATGTCAGTTGCAAGAAGCCTCGAATCGTGCCACACACCCCAGATCGTTGGGGGTTGCAAATCGGGCCTAAATCAGGCTTAAAATCTTCAAGTGTGTGGCCAGCCTTAGGTAAAATGCTGCAGGTTGTATCTGGATATGCCCTGTTATAATTGCCTCTGTTAATCACTAGAAAATGTACACAAACTTCCATTTTAAGGGTACGTTTTCACCACAACGATATGCTTAAAACAGAGAAGTTTTTTCTTTTCTGCATACAGGCGACACCATTGTCAAAACGATCCCCATTCACATGAATTTATTAAAAACGCTGTATTCTGCTGCCAGGCCACTAGATGGCGATGAAACACTATAGACTGAACACGTAATACGCATGTGCATGACGTCATCGTCTTCAGAGATTCACGTTTATGTTGTTTACACAGAGGCCGTTTTCAAAAACTGGCACTTTGAAACCAGTTTTCAAGATTTCGCGTTTTTAGGCACCCGAAACGCCGTTGTCAGGCCAAAACGCATAAAACGTTTTTTTGTTGAAACCGGTGTCGTGTAAACAGCCTCTAAATAACTGGATAACACTGGATTTACCCCTTGCTTTCCTTTGCCATGTGGCACATATCGCTGATGTTCATCAACCCGGTGTATTCGATAGAGAAAAAAAGCCTAATGACTTTAGAAAGTGCCCTGTTAAATTGGACTGCGAGTGGTCTGTAAATAATACATAGAGTTTAGCACTGAGGCAAAGTATGTGTGAGTGGCTAAATGTTTAGAATTCGCCCCAAAGTGTTTATTCATAATATCT
Source organism: Leuciscus idus (assembly GCA_021554675.1). NCBI lineage: Eukaryota > Metazoa > Chordata > Actinopteri > Cypriniformes > Leuciscidae > Leuciscus > Leuciscus idus. Next base: position 1,401,502 of record CM038621.1, on the reverse strand, counting down.
ACTTCATGGTTTTACTATCTGTCCTCAGACATGCAGACAAGAACTGAATAAAGCTAATAGTGTTTATGAAAGCTAAGTGTTTTGGAGCCCAATGCTCCAAGTGTGGCCAAGGTTTATTTTTCTGAGGAGGAATAAGAGTGGCTGACTCCAGCGCAGTGATAAACAGGATAAATTGGAAGCAGACCCTGATGTAGTTGCTTGTTGGCCTAGGGGGATCTCGAACCACCTAGACCAGACCTTTGAATCACTTGTTTATGGGTGATAGTCAGTCAGATTAAGTCCTTGCTGGTAATAGATCAAAATCATCTCTTTCTAGTGACCCTTGTTGGAAGAAGCACCATTGAAGGTGAACCTGAGAGTTTTGTTTGAAGACGGGAACACACTCATCTTCAGTATGAAGGTCAGAAGATGAATGCTGATCCAGCATTGCTAACAGGACTGTGGAAGACACTTGTGAGGTGCTTCTGGTGTTCGGCCAGCCTCTCAGCACACGGTTCAGTGGTTGGAAGAGTGTTGGGACTTAATGACTCAAGTTTTATGTAAGCGCTTCTTGAATGGAAAACAGCAAAAGCCCTTCAGGAGGCATTTAATTAAAGCCATTGCCTCCTTCCCTCTCCTATCTATGCATGAGGGGAAAACATGACATCACACAGGCGGAAAAGAAGAGAATGAGTAAGGGCAAATGAACGGAAATGGTCTATAGACCTAACTGAGTGCTGGTGGGGGTCAATTGACCTATTTGACCTCTGGAAACACAAGGTCAGAATGGGGCTGCCTCCTGCTTGACCTTTAAGCCCAAACTGTCAGTTAAGACGTCTCTGCCAGAAGAGAGAGAGGGCCATGAGAGAGGTCCAGAGATTGTATTGTTTACCTTCTACCATGACTTTGCCTCTTTCTTTCATACTAAACACACTTGGGACCAACACAATTAGACCTACAGAAGACTCTTCATTTGGCTCCTAGTCTTATCACACTAAAAAGGGTAACTAGATTTTGGCATTTCCTGAAGCAAATGTGAGTAGTGCTAAACTCACCTCCATAATGCTTTGGCATTATGGGTATAATAGGTGGTTGTATGTGGTTGCCATGACATTTCTATGCAGTTATTAAGGTGTCGTGAGTGGCTGAGTGTTGCTATGCAGTCGCTATGGTGTTCTGGGTGGTCAAAAGAGACCCCTGTTTATGTCTCTGGTCCCTTCTTAATTTTTAAGTCTATGGGATGCTTTTCACCCATTATCATATGCCACGTTAAAAAACTTAAGCATTTGCATGTTTCTCATCAACAAGCCGTATCATTGTGCCGTTCATGTTTGTAGTGGGATAAGCTTTAGGCTAATGCTTGGGGTCAAGGTTTAACCGTATGCATGACCGGTAATAATAATGGAGCTTTCCTTAGCAACTGTTATAGAGAGATGGCCTTTCTGAGAAGGCACTTTCATTTTCTTGCTTAGACACTGAATGCATCATCACAGTTAGTTAGTCTCACTGGGGTTCTGGGGGAATTTAATTGGTTTATTGAATAGGTCTAGATATGCTTCATGATGCATATCCTTATAGGAGACCCCATTCTGTGAACCTTTAAAACCTTCCCTGTAATTGTTGCTACCGTATGACACGGGCAGTCAAACATTTTGCCTTCTTTGTCACGAGAACACAAGAATCAGTCCTGGAGAACTCTGAACCATCTGCCCGAGTGACTAAACCTCTTTACCTGCTGTGCTGTTGTGTGGGTGTGTTTGTCAAAGAAAACAGCCAACCATTTACCAGTGTTTACACACACTTGCCCCGCCCTTCAGTGTTCTCATTTCCCACCACTCTGTCTCTTTCAACAGTCCTGCTGTCATCTTTAACTTTCTCTCGTTTCCATAATACCCTCTTCAAAGTTATTCCCTTCTCTGGTGTCTCTACAGTGTCAGATGGGCACTGAAAACCCAAATCCGCTACATTTCAACACCGTTTCATATCCCCTCACCTACCGTCGGGCCAGTCCATCAACACAGGAGCACGTCTGCTTATGCTGTCCCTCTTGACCTCGTTCCCCTGGACCTCAGCGCCATCGGCCCGGAGAACTCGGATCAGCAGTATTCCCCTGGACCTGAAAGCATTCGCTTCACACCATGAGGCCAGAAACAGCAGCGTAACCCTCCTGGTCTGCTTTAAACCACAATGGGAACCATGTGCTCACGTTTTGTGAGATTGGAGCCCACCATGGAAGAAGCTGTTTCTAATCCCAGTAAAACAGCATGGCATGACGGCTTGTGCGTCCAGTGAAGACCTGCAAGATGCCACATCATGTCCCATTCTGAAGTATGACCAAATAATGACTCTAATCTTGGATCAAAATATATATTCCCTGTACAATATGATCTTTCAAGTCAAGTCAAGTCAAGTCCCCTTTATTTATACAGTGTTTCAAAGCAGCTTTACAGAGATAACAGGACAATAATGCAACAAAGTTTGTTTCCAGAAGAGAATAGCGTCACAGTCCAGCTTAAGTAAGTTCAGTGATGGTTCATTTTTGTTGTAAAAAAGTAGTCAATTTAGTTCATTTATAGGACAAAAAATATAAAGTGTCATAAAAGACATCCATATGAATTTGAATTCTTCATATTGAAATCTTCAGAAGACATACAAAAACTTTGTGTGAGAAACTGACTCAAATTTTATTCCGTTAAATTCATTAGTCCTTGGGTTAAATTTCTGGCGTAATTTAAAAATCGATGAATATATCCGAATAATCGAGACAAATCATGCCAGGTCTGACATCACAGACCCCCAACCTCATTGGGATAGTATGCAGTGGAATGTTTTGAGTGAACGAGATTTGAGAGTATGGCAAAGGTTCAGCTAACCCTTTAATGGCTGGATATTGATGGTTGATGATAATGAAAGCACTGACTTTGGGAAAACTGTTGACCTGAAATATTCCTCCATGTCTGATAGGGGATCACGTCTCTCTGTTGAACTTGGCATCTCTCTCTTGTCTTCTCCTGTAGTCTGTCAGTCTGAAAGATTGCTCTCCTGCTTCTATGTTGTTTAATGTTTGTGTTTTAGCATACAGTCATCTGAAAACGATAGAAGCATGTAAGAGATTACCAGCGGGGTGTACGACATCCAGCCAACAGGAAACACACTCCAGATGAGGAGTCTGTACTGGCTTAGTGTTTTTTTGTGGACCAGAACAAACTGTGTGGCCAAAGTAGTAGTATAACTCAGAAAATAAAATTGTAAAAATGTTTTGTTACTGGTTACAACATTATAAGACCACAGACAGGTCCTGTGTGGACGTGACGAAGATACGTCTGTATAGATGCTGGTCTTAAAGTTCCCCTGTAGTCAATCATTTTATCCCTTAAAACTCATCTTTGATCACCAAAATTACAAAAAAATTCTTCATGCCTTAAAATATCTTGAATGTAACTCGACACCCTTGCCTTGTTTAGTATACGCGGTTGTATGAATATGCAAATGAGCCCCGCCTCCACTCACTCACTCAGCTCAGAGATCCACTGGTTGACGATCACACGTTGATCTGATTGGTTACAAGGTAGTTTGTGACGTCAGAAACACCAGCGATTTCAAAGCGTGTTTTTGAGACAGTCTTTGGTTCACTGCAGTTGTAAGGAGGAAATACTCAGCAATGCTGTCGACTTATGAATTTACACATGGCTTGTCTTAAAGCATATTAAAAACATTACATAGACACATAAACTACAGTAAAAGCAGTTTTTTCACCACAGGGGGACTTTAATAACAACGTTTTGTCATTTTCTGAAGGTTTATTGAGTTTTGTTAGTGTTATAATGCATTTTATATAGCAGAAAGTTGTGGTCCTGGATGCTGATTGGTCAATACAGTATTTTGCCAACTGTGATTTAGTAAATGTACATTTCTGAAATACATAACTTAGACAGTTACGTCTGATAACAAATTACTCTAAACTGTAATGTGCATTTTCTGAAAAGCTGCTTTGAAATGACGTGTATTGTGAAAAGCGCTATACAAATAAGTGTGAATTGAATTTAATTGAATTCCACCCGTAGAAGTCAATCTTAGTTTCCATGTCAGAGAGCGCCAGGATAACATTTAATCAGTTTGTTTCATTAAATAAAGTTTGTGTCCTTCACACAATATTTAATCGTTACAATTCAATAGCCATTTTATAATGCCAAAGGCTACCTAAAATGGCCTTTAGCAGTGGCTACATCCACAGCGTAGCACAAACTCACTCCTGTATGTTTCTCCCAGGGTTTGAGAGCTGGTGACGACAGGGCTTCTCCGCTTCTTTCACCTGAGGTTGGGAACAGAGAGGTGAACCGGCTCTTCTGTTCCGGCTCTCTGTCATTAACAGGGCTCTTATCATGGAGGCCGAGCTCTCGCTGTCACCCGCTGAGGGTCACACTGCACCTGTGACCGACCCATGACCCTCCGACCTTACTGTCACTCTGCTGTCACACGGCCTTTGATGTTGGTCCAACCCTGGGAACTGCTCGAATGAACACTGGGCATTACCTAACCCGACTCGACTTGAGCTGAAATCACTCTTAAGGTCATTGCGCTCTGAATCCCAAATTCTCGTCCGAAACTTTCACACGTTAAAACATAAATACGACCATCACTTCCGGTTCACGGGGACTTTAATAATGAAGTAAAACCTCTGACTAGCAACTTTGAGTTGTTATTAGATTAGCATGTAAGTTGTAATTGGTTTGGATCAAACTGATGTTATGGTGTTCAGCCACAGGCTCTGACTGAGACTCTTTATTGGTTGTTAATCAGAGAGTTTAATGAAGTCTCCTGTAGGTCTGCCGTGTGGTTCCCAGTGCCTGTGTGTGATTAGCATGTCCAGTTTAAACCGGCATGCAGGACAGAAGATGATTTATAACATCATCATCCTCCAAAGATCGTATCCTCGCTTAATTATTCACCACAGCACGCGCTGAACTAGTGCGATCACACTTACAGTGAGTGAAAGATCAATCATTCTGTGTCGCATATGTTCATGTGTATATTATGTTGTGTCTAATGGGAATTTGCAGCGTGCGTTAGTGGAAAGCTTTTACCTCAATGAGAGTCGCTCACCACACACACTTCTGTAGCATTTCACAAAACTGTGCTGAGAACTGACCGATCGAAATCAAAACCCTTCATATTCTCCTCTACTGCTCTGGGACAAAACCCCACATCTGATAATGCAGCAAATCTCATCCTGTTTACACACAAGATCTGAATAATCAGTGGCTTATGGCTGATTCTCAGAGTTAAAACTGCTGTTAGATCAGTTCTCTAGCTCTCGTGTGCATGTTAGCGGTGCTCGCTAATGCTAACACTAAGAGGCTGTTCTGAGAGGCTGCTAGGCCTGGATGTATTCAGACATGTCTTAAAATATATCGCTAATAAAAATATATTATATTGATGTAAGTTTGATTATTTTATTTCTTCATATATTTATTTGTCATTTCTTATGTTTTCAATGTAAATATATATTTATATTATCCAATTTACATTTTTAAAAATACATTTTGCATTCAACCAAAATGTATTTTACGTCTGGAAATGTATTTTCCCTTTTCTGGAGGTACATTTTCTAATATAGCATGGGTTAGCATGGCAGGGTTAGCAGTGCAGGTTTAGCATCTGGTTTAGCATGGCAGGGTTAGCATCTGGTTTGTTGTTTTTATTTATATATTTAGAAGTCTTTTTTTAACTCATGTTATTTTCATTGTACAGCAGTTGAGTGTGAGTTGTATTTGACTGTATGAGTGTGTGTGTGTGTGTGTGTGTGTGGGTCAGGGTTTGCTGTCTTCATACAGGTTTTTAGTGTAATCAACTAATTACAGTGCTGTAAACATCAAACTGAAGTTGCTATGTTGTGTTCAACCACAAGAGTGAATCTACATGATGGTTGTGTGTGTGTGTGTGTGTGTGTGTGTGTGTGTGTGTGTGTGTGTGTGTGTGTGTGTGTGTGTGTGTGTGTGTGTGTGTGTGTGTGTAATGAAAAGAGTTTTCCTGCCTTATGCTGGCTTCCTTATTCGACTACACTAATATTGTAGATGTATTAATATGCAGCAGTTTTTAGTAAGACGAGCTGTTTTCTTCATGATCTCTGAACTGTAACGTACAGGAATGTGTGTGAAAGAGAGAGAGAGAGAGAGACTGGTGTCAAAACTATTCGTAGGTCACAACAGGAAAATGCATACGGTTCCCTTCAGGAACTATTTAATCAAAACATCTAAAACAGTAATTAGCATATTTCACCAAAATATTGGCAGTAAATATGTGACTGCGAGTCGTAACACTGTCCGGCTGTATGGTTGCTAGTGAAGAGTGTGATAACACTCGTTCTACAGATGTGTGGGAAACTGAACACAAGCTGTTGTGCAATAGCTAAGACTGTTCTTGAGTCAGTTAAGCGGGAACCGCACGTGTCCAGACTAGCTTTTTAATATAGTGTGTATGCAATAGAATTAAATGTGCCACCAAACAAAGAACTGAGAATTTATTATTACAGGTTGAACCAGGTGAATCTGATATAAAAAAAGGTTATGTATTATTTAATTGTGAACACCTGATGTCCTGAAAGCACTTCCTCTTGTTGTAAGTGTGAAGCCTGACCCGTGTGTGTGTCAGATCACAGTATTAGTCTGATGATGAAGCACTATAAGACTGAAGATGAGTGTGTGGTAGCACTGCTGAGGGTCTCGCTGTAGAGAGCAGTGTGTGTGAGAGTGTGTGTGTGACTCAGGGCAGACTGCCAGCAGACAGACGGATGAGCTGATGGAGTGATAAGCTCTGGCCCCAGGCACACACACACACACACACACACACACACACACAGGCAGGTTTGAGCTTCAGGCACGAGGCCCAGACAGGTAGAGGTGGAACGTGACTCCTCACACACACACACACACACACCAGAACTCGACCCGCCACCCGCTCCTCTCGCCGTCTCCACAGAGACTCCAGCACTGAGAAACAACACTGATGTCATGCTGGGGGTGTGTGTGTGTGTGTTACCGCAAACATGAGTGAAGTCATGACGGTGACGACATCGGGAACGAGGAGCTTCACGACACACTCGGTCTGACACACCAGCATCAGGGGTCACAGGTCAACACCGTCATGTTGTCTTTTTAAATTCAGCTTTCTAGATTTTTGCCATTTGGTAAATCCGCTGTTCTACTAGAGAAGTAGTGCTGGAGGCTCACGTTCTGGACCAAGCTCAGCTCTAGAAACCTTTCCTTCAGATCACAAGAAAGCAGAACCGTCTTCACACTCGTTTAATCAGTCTAAACGTCTTCTGTCCATCATCTCACCTCAATAATAGAGACATCTGGACACATGCATCTCTGAGCTCTAATTCTGATCAGATCATTATAATATTGTTTTATGTCTTAATCTTACATAAACAATATAATAACTAGCACTTTATCTGAAATTACTTTTATTTTCCTCTGACGACATCATCTTATTTTTAACGCCTTCAACCACCATTGATATAGAGAATTTTGACCTTCCAGTTGAGTCCATATTGATAAAATCTTTTAAAAAAAAGTTTATATTGTTTGTTCGAACTCAATATTGCCTTTGATTCAGTTCTGTCTGTTTTGTTATTATGGAGATGTTTTATTAATATCTGACCTGATCATGTTTTTTTGTTTGTTTCCACAGTGCTATCTGCAGACGTGCATGAGTGCATGAGGATGAGTGTGACGGGAACACCAGGGATTCTGGGACTGGACTGATATATTTGGAGATATGTGGATTTAAGACATTGGTCTGCTGTTTTACCCTGACCTCTGACCTGGACTGTTCTCCACTGTATCATGGGTCAGGACACTGCTCCAGTGCTGGACTGTTCTCCACTGTATCATGGGTCAGGACACTGCTCCAGTGCTGGACTGTTCTCCACTGTATCGTGGGTCAGGACACTGCTCCAGTGCTGGACTGTTCTCCACTGTATCATGGGTCAGGACACTGCTCCAGTGCTGGACTGTTCTCTACTGTATCATGGGTCAGGACACTGCTCCAGTGCTGGACTGTTCTCCACTGTATCATGGGTCAGGACACTGCTCCAGTGCTGGACTGTTCTCCACTGTATCATGGGTCAGGACACTGCTCCAGTGCTGGACTGTTCTCTACTGTATCGTGGGTCAGGACACTGCTCCAGTGCTGGACTGTTCTCTACTGTGCTGGACTGTTCTCTACTGTATCGTGGGTCAGGACACTGCTCCAGTGCTGGACTGTTCTCGGGTCAGGACACTGCTCCAGTGCCGGACTGTTCTCCACTGTATCATGGGTCAGGACACTGCTCCAGTGCTGGACTGTTCTCCACTGTATCATGGGTCAGGACACTGCTCCAGTGCTGGACTGTTCTCCACTGTATCATGGGTCAGGACACTGCTCCAGTGCTGGACTGTTCTCGGGTCAGGACACTGCTCCAGTGCCGGACTGTTCTCCACTGTATCATGGGTCAGGACACTGCTCCAGTGCTGGACTGTTCTCCACTGTATCATGGGTCAGGACACTGCTCCAGTGCTGGACTGTTCTCCACTGTATCATGGGTCAGGACACTGCTCCAGTGCTGGACTGTTCTCCACTGTATCATGGGTCAGGACACTGCTCCAGTGCTGGACTGTTCTCTACTGTATCGTGGGTCAGGACACTGCTCCAGTGCTGGACTGTTCTCTACTGTGCTGGACTGTTCTCTACTGTATCGTGGGTCAGGACACTGCTCCAGTGCTGGACTGTTCTCTACTGTGCTGGACTGTTCTCTACTGTATCGTGGGTCAGGACACTGCTCCAGTGCTGGACTGTTCTCCACTGAGTCAGGACACTGCTCCAGTGCTGGACTGTTCTCCACTGTATCGTGAGTCAGGACACTGCTCCAGTGCTGGACTGTTCTCCACTGTATCGTGAGTCAGGACACTGCTCCAGTGCTGGACTGTTCTCCACTGTATCATGGGTCAGGACACTGCTCCAGTGCTGGACTGTTCTCTACTGTGCTGGACTGTTCTCTACTGTATCATGGGTCAGGACACTGCTCCAGTGCTGGACTGTTCTCTACTGTATCATGGGTCAGGATATTATTCTTTGAATAAATCAAAGAAATCAATACTTGTATTCATCAAGGATTAATTAAATTGATCAAAAGTGACAGTAAAGACATTTATAATGTTACAAAAGATTCTATTTTAAATAAATGCTGTTCTTTTGAACTTCATATATTTATCAAAGAATCCTGAAAAAAAACCTGTTTTCAACATTGATAATAATATATATTTATTTAAGTAAATGCACATCTTAATTGACTTTTGTTTTTTACAAACATAGAAGAACAACGGCAAACTCGGCAGTGTCCTACACAAAAAATGTTGTTGTTTTTTTTAAATTAAGTCATAGTAAAATGTCAACATTGATAATAATATTAATGAATGTTTGATCATCAAATCATCATATCAGAGTGATTTGTGAAGGATCATGTGACACTGAAGACTGGAGTAATGATGCTGAAAATTCAGCTTTGATCACTGGAATAAATTACACTTTAAAATAAATTGTAATAATATTACTAATTTTGTTTGTTTGTATTTTTAATCAAATAAATGCAGCTTTGGTGAGCAGAAGAGACTTCTTCTTTTAAAAACATTAAAAATCTTACCGATTCTCTACAAGAAGGTCATGGGCTTTCAATGACCACAGAGAGTCAGGACCTCGGTTTAATGTCTCCAAAGGACAGTGTATATTTATTGACTATCCCTGAATTATTTTAAACATGCAAATTGTTGTTAGTGCATTTAATTAGCATTCCAAGAGCATTTTTGGTCTCATCTCATAAAATCATTTACAGTGTTTCAACTGACAAGATTAACACTGATTTTGATGCGCATTCGATGAATTTTTGAGATGTAAAGTGTGCACAACAACACCGACAACACAAGGAAAAGATGACACAATTAATGACAGTTAGTCTTCACATGTGCAAAGGCCAGTGAGCTTCTGTGTTGTAGTGTGAGCTGGGCCTGAACGTGTCCTCAGGCTTCGTTGGAAGCTCTTGAAACGGCCACTTCAGAGGTACTTCTGCCCATCCTTGCACTCTCTCATTTCTCAGAACCCAGCGCCTGTCAGCTAATGTGAGTTGCATGACTCAGAATTTCTGATTAATGGCATGTTTGCGTAGATACATCAAAACCAGAAACAAATGGAAGAGCCGTTGATGTCACAGAATCAAATAAAGACATCTAAAGCTGTTTCCAGGGGCTGAAAGGTAACGGCAGTGCGTGTACGTATGTGGACGCACGTTTGTTTAGAGAACGGCTCACATTCGGCACTCTGACCTTTGAATCGTGCCCGCTGTAGATGGCAGAGAGAAGCCTGTCTCCTCTCCTCACCCACAGCCCAACTCCCTTCAGTGGAAAAGATTACGTCCGTGGCATAACATGTGGTTGCACTTAAGCGTGCAGAAAGAGCAGGACTTGAGAAACGAAGGCTGGTAGGGACGTGATGTTAAAGGCCTGATTTTGGGGCGGCTCCAGGGCTGTTTGTGGCACTCTGTGGACTCTTGTAAACCGCACCGCTAGGTGTGTGAGGTAGAGCTCTGCCCTGCCAGCCTCACAGTGCCAGGGAAACGAGAACAGGACCAGAACAGTCTGTTCAATGCAACAGATAGTGGCCAACAACAGGACAGAATCAAACATGCTAACAGCAGAACATGGACAGAATCAGACATGCTAACAGCAGAACATGGACAGAATCAAACATGCTAACAGCAGAACATGGACAGAATCAGACATGCGAACAGCAGAACATGGACAGAATCAGACATGCTAACAGCAGAACATGGACAGAATCAGACATGCTAACAGCAGAACATGGACAGAATCAGACATGCAAACAGCAGAACATGGACAGAATCAGGCATGCAAACAGCAGAACATGGACAGAATCAAACATGCTAACAGCAGAACATGGACAGAATCAGACATGCTAACAGCAGAACATGGACAGAATCAGACATGCTAACAGCAGAACATGGACAGAATCAAACATGATAACAGCAGAACATGGACAGAATCAGACATGCTAACAGCAGAACATGGACAGAATCAAACATGCTAACAGCAGAACATGGACAGAATCAAACATGCGAACAACAGAACATGGACAGAATCAAACATGCTAACAGCAGAACATGGACAGAATCAGACATGTTAACAGCAGAACATGGACAGAATCAAACATGCGAACAGCAGAACATGGACAGAATCAGACATGCTAACAGCAGAACATGGACAGAATCAAACATGCTAACAGCAGAACATGGACAGAATCAAACATGCGAACAGCAGAGCATGGACAGAATCAAACATGCGAACAACAGAACATGGACAGAATCAGACATGTTAACAGCAGAACATGGACAGAATCAAACATGCGAACAGCAGAACATGGACAGAATCAGACATGCTAACAGCAGAACATGGACAGAATCAGACATGCTAACAGCAGAACATGGACAGAATCAAACATGCTAACAGCAGAACATGGACAGAATCAGACATGCAAACAGCAGAACATGGACAGAATCAGGCATGCAAACAGCAGAACATGGACAGAATCAAACATGCTAACAGCAGAACATGGACAGAATCAAACATGCTAACAGCAGAACATGGACAGAATCAGACATGTTAACAGCAGAACATGGACAGAATCAAACATGCTAACAGCAGAACATGGACAGAATCAGACATGCTAACAGCAGAACATGGACAGAATCAAACATGCTAACAGCAGAACATGGACAGAATCAGACATGCTAACAGCAGAACATGGACAGAATCAAACATGCTAACAGCAGAACATGGACAGAATCAAACATGCGAACAACAGAACATGGACAGAATCAAACATGCTAACAGCAGAACATGGACAGAATCAGACATGTTAACAGCAGAACATGGACAGAATCAAACATGCGAACAGCAGAACATGGACAGAATCAGACATGCTAACAGCAGAACATGGACAGAATCAGACATGCTAACAGCAGAACATGGACAGAATCAGACATGCTAACAGCAGAACATGGACAGAATCAAACATGCTAACAGCAGAACATGGACAGAATCAGACATGCTAACAGCAGAACATGGACAGAATCAGACATGCAAACAGCAGAACATGGACAGAATCAAACATGCTAACAGCAGAACATGGACAGAATCAAACATGCGAACAGCAGAACATGGACAGAATCAAACATGCGAACAGCAGAACATGGACAGAATCAGACATGCTAACAGCAGAACATGGACAGAATCAGACATGCTTACAGCAGAACATGGACAGAATCAAACATGCGAACAGCAGAACATGGACAGAATCAGACATGCTAACAGCAGAACATGGACAGAATCAGACATGCTAACAGCAGAACATGGACAGAATCAGACATGCTAACAGCAGAACATACAACAATGCTTAACTCATGATTTGACGTGACATTAATGATGCTTCTAATCTGTCGAGGTGGAGTGTAAATTTGGACATTTTAGGTTTCAAAAGGGTGCTCATGTTCACTTCTTTGGGGTCACTATGATCCCCGCACTTCTGCCAACCCATGGGAAACTTCTGCCCGATACTCAACGGCACCGTGAGGTAGAGCCACGGCCGCGGGACAAGTTTTGGACTGCTGATTTGTGCACGGGGAGCGGGAGAGAGAAATGAGCCGTGGGCTCCTGCACAATAGAATTATCTAATAATAACAGCACGCAGAAGTCTGTAACTGGAGATCTGAAGCGTTGTGTGCGTGGAAATTGGGAAAAATAGCCTATAGACACTGGAATGAGACAGAGTCTAACCGGACCGGGACTGGAGAATCAGCGTAGACCTCTTCCTACGGGCTTTTGCCCGAATGTAATCAAACGTATTTTTGGCGGAAGTGGTACATAATCTTGTGGGATTGAAGAATCCCTCCCACGCAGAACTCGACTGTGAGGACTTTGCTATTAGGGACAGGGCCGTAAAACCTGTTTCAAGGGTTAAATGAGAACGCATTACAAGTTTTCTGTTTTCTGTTGGAACGGTAAGCGGCCCCTAAGTTAATAACTAATGATCTTAGCAACGGAAGTGAATCAATCAAAAACTAACTTTAGCTGGATAATAACTTTATTCTTGATTAAAGCGCTATATAAATGAGTCAACTTGACTTGACTTAAAAAAAAACACGCTGGCGACCATCCAACAACCAAACACAACCCCCTAGAATCAGGGTGGCTAGTTTTGCAAAGGTAAGTACTAGCTAGTACTAGTGAATATCAGAAGTAAAGAGTCTCAGAAATCATCCCTTCCAATCAACAACACATATCTATTTATTAATAAACAGTGAATAATCAACGCCCCTGTCAGCGTTCAAGACAGAAGTGCAGTCTTCATCAAGTGATTAGTGTGGATGATTTGGTATTGGTTATGAGATTCTCAAACAGAGCGTTATTTGAGGGGACAGCCATTTGTAGTGGTGTCCGAAAACACAGTGGACGTTACTGAGTGCACTCATTCAATCCCACAATGCACTGCAATAATGAGTGGACAACTGATGTACCTGTCCGAATTCGCTCGCTCCTTTTCATTCATTCCTTTAAGTGAACAGTTTAAGTGAACGACTGAACGGGGGTTTAGGGGGTGATTTTGGATTCAGTCTCTGTCTTAGTAAGAGGCATTGGTGCAGTTTTCCCAGACCACTAGATCATAGGCAGCACTGGTGTAAGTAAGGGGAACGACTTGTCGTGATATCTTCCCAGTACTTTTTTGATTGTTTGTTTGTTTGTTTGCTTTGAACTCTCAACAAAGACATGAAATATCCAACAAAAAGGCAAAAAGGAAAGATTTGCAACTCCTCATCGCTGCTAAAACTGTCTCTTCAGTCCGGATTTATCTCTGGCCGGCTCTATAGCGGTAGAACAGGAGCAGCCAAAAACTCTCTCAGGATCCGCTGGGAGCAGCCGGCCTGTGCTCTCTCTCTCTCCCTCTTTCTCCGCAGCGATCCTATCGGACATGGCAGCGTCCCAACGCTCACTGCCGCATGTTGACAGTGCCATTACAGCAGATCAGCCGGGATGCCGAGGCTCACTGAAGGGATTTGTTGCCACTGAGAATGTAAGCTGGATTTATGAATCATTTTTCCACTGATGTGAAATCACCAGTAGAAGTGGAGGAAGCCAGCTGATCCAAGCCAACGGCTCTCATCTAACTCTCTCTTCAGACCTTCATTTGAGACTTTTGCTGTGAAGTAGCGCTGGAAAGGCTGAAACTTGAGGACAGATTTATGGAGATTTAAGGAAGAGGCCTTTCTCTCATCTCCAGTGTGGAAACGCTGAAGCATCCCATCAGTTAACGGCTGTCGAGATCCTCAGTGAGACGAGCGGTGTGAACCAACACCCGTGACGCAAACCTCACGACAAAACCCTGAGACATGACACGACACACACATGAACTGACGCCTTTATTCATCCGAGCTTCAGGTTTGGTGGCATAATGAACAGATCCACTGTAAAGACCCAACGAGTCTCAGCAGCGAGTGTGAAAAACCCTCTCATTACGCATGGCCTCCGGCTGCAGGGAGGACAGGTAGGAGCTCGCTAGAAGAAAACCAGCACAGTGCCACCAAGTCCAAACGCATCTCTGCGGATATAACCATATATAAAGAAGCCCAGATTTCAGATATTTCTGGAAACATCTTCAACTCATCCTGAATTAGACACTGCAGTCTTCAGGCACACATTACAGGAAATGAGTTGAGCTGCCTGAAACCATCTGACAAACTCTGGCAATAACGCGCCATGCATTTATGCTTTCCATTTCTAGGCGCAAAAATGGAAGTCTGCTACAATTTCACCTTAAATAAGAAACATATTAGGGTTCTAATGAAGTTTGCAGAGATGGAATAGAAAATACAGCGCAGCTCTGAGAACATAGGCCGGTTTCACAGCACATGCAAAAATAAGTGTGTAAAATACAGCGAGCTACTCAAATATTGATTTAAAAAGGCATCATTAGAGCTTGATGCAATTAGACAAACACATAGTGTAGTAAATCTGGCTGATTTAAGCAGTTCATAGTTGTGGCCAGTTTCCACTGCATTTGGATGTAAATGTCATCTCCCTTCTCATATAAATAAGATTTGTTGATTCTCAGTGGCCGAATCCGGATGAACGTTTTCTAATTTATATCATTAATTCAAAGAAATACATCATAACTCACTTTAGGGTACATTTACACGACAACGATATGCTTAAATCGGAGAAGTTTTTCCTTTGAGTTTTTTGCGTACATTTTCAAAACGATCCCCATTCACACGGATCCGCGAAAACGACAAAAAATGCTGTATTCTGCTGCCAGGCCAGTAGATGGCGATGAAACACTATAGACTGAACACGTAATACGCATGAGCAATGATGTCATCGTCTTCAGAGATTCACGTTTTTGTTGTTTACACGGAGGCCGTTAACAAAAGTTTGCGTTTTGCACCTAAAACGCAGTTGTCGAGTAAATGAACGGCCAAAACGCATAAAAGTTGTAAGTTTTTAGTTGAAAACGGCCCCTTCCTATCTAGAACTCCAGTGTGTTTTGCAGTCATGCTGCCATTTGGTTTATGTGTGCATCTAAGATGTGCGCCAGCAGACGGGATTGTCCCTGCAAAAAATACCCCATCAGGCTTTGCTCGACTGCATGAATACCCTGAACTGATGCCTTGACTGCACAGGTATGAAACTCAAGATAGCATGAACATGTTTATCTCATTCAGAAGCTGATGTGGTGGCATTCCACATAAACGTGTCCTCTGTTTGAACCGCGATCTTCAAATCAGAGCGAGGGGAAAACAGCCCTCATGGCACCAGGACAATTCAGCACATCCACAGACAAGAGACTATTTGTCTGAGACTGAAACATGACACTTCATATGTAGAAAGAATGTCTTGCTGTCTGTCTGTTTGTCCGTCGCTCTTGCTTTTTTCTTTTCTTGAAAAGATTTACAAACACAGGCTCCTTCATGTCTGAGAGGTGTTATAAATGCTACGAGTTGATTGACAGCTACAGTTTGAAGTAAGTGTACAGTACGAGATAATTGACTTCCTTCCTTCGTGCTCATCAGTAGCCGCATTTCTTCATCCAGAGAATGAGAGCTAGTCTGCTAGGACAAAGCAGAACACCTCAGCTTCATGGAAAGACTGTATCATATCTCTCAAGTGCCAATGAAATCAATATCTCCTCTTCTAACAAAAATCAAAAACGAGTTGGTGGTTGTGTTTCCAGGACAGATCTCCGTCCACACTACACACACGCAATGATCCGGAAGACACAATCAGGAAGCGAATGAGGGCAGCCACACATTCGGTTTCAAAAGTGTCTGTTTTGGTCCGTCTACACTGAAATGCAACTAAAACGGGGTCCGCAAGCGACTGGAAAACTCTGGAGTATTGTGGACGTCAGGTGTAGCCTTAGTGAAAGTTATTGCGTTTTAAAAAGGAAACACACTAGTGTAAAAGAGCCTAAGTCCAAGGGATTTTCCAGTCTTCAAGTTTGACTGCTTACAAAAGTAATTGTAAACCTCTCCACAATAAGACACATGATTTGAGGTGTAATTTATGTCTGTTGCACAAACGGTGGTTATGTAATGAAATGTAGTACTAAGGGTTATTGACTTGAGCAATCGCCACCAGTTCTGAAGCCCAAAGTATACTTTGGTTTTTACGTGATTTTTGTAACCGCGCATACACGCAAGATCGCGCATGCGTATTGAATTTGATTTGCACTAATCAGTTGTTCCACAAGGTGGCAATACTGGCCCGGGTCGTTGTTTCAACTACAGAGACAGAACAACAACAAAATATCAGAGACTGAAACAACAACAGACGCAACAAGCATTTGTTTGGGGTTACACAACTTCAGTTTAAAAGAGTACAAAGACATTTTTATTGGTCATTACTTCTAGAGAAAAACAGATGATGGAAGATGAAAAACTACGATGAAGCTTTCTAGAGCGCATATGTCGACCGAAAAAATTCGTTATTTATCAATAATCAAATTGCTTGGAAGCTGGATTGGAAAAAGAGTCTGTCATGAGTGTGATCTGCATTAAATTCCTGCGCAGAAACGCTGTCTCGTGACCCCCGTACAGGAGAGACATCCAGACAGCACAGGTGAATAATGATGTAGAGAGTGATGGGACGGTCATTACTCTGTATAGATCCCATATGTGAGTCCCTTCCCATGCTGAGAGGTTGAGGGACATTGAGGTGTTGTAAGTACATCTGTGCCATTACCCAGCATGCAGTGCACAGAGGTCAGCAAAGGCAACATGAGAGCCCCAGTGCTGGAATCTTTTGAGATGCTTTAAGAAAACATCAAACTACGACTTACGGCACATCTACGGATGTGTAGATGCTTAGCTAAGCTCAGAGTCCACGGTGTGTTTACCATCGATGACACAGGCACATCACAGAACTCCTGCTAGGCTGGTGTTACGCTTGGACCATGACTTGGTTGTATCTTTAGCAGGTTCTTCACACCCTTCATCTGAGAAGCAGACAGTGGCAAAAAAAAGGTTCTTGAAAGACCGACTCGCCGAACAATGCCGATAACGACGGATGAACAATGCTTTCGGGAAACAGCAGCAACACATGTAATCGCTCGTGGATTCATCAGCATCTGTCAAAACTGTCTCGCTTTGGAAACTTTGATTCTGAAACCCAGAGCTAATCGAGTCAAACCTCATCAGAAATACCTGATGTAACATTACCTGCAGAAAGAGAGTGAGATCTCTCTGTTTGCACTCTTTAAAACTTCACACAAAGGGAATTGCACAATGTTCTTTGCCAACCGGTTGGACAGTCAATAAAGGATTAGTGGAGCGAAGACATGAAACCAAACAGGCTTATTCAAGGTTTTTAATCCATTCAGTCATCGTTCGATGAGATTCTGCGCTATTGTAATGTAGTAAAGATCAAATGAACGAGTGCACAACTGGTTTGGACAGAGGTGGCTTCAGGTACACTGAGCTACAGTGGTATTATTTGCAGTTCGTACATGACGAATCAAAGTTGAAATCCACTGTGTCCTCAATGGATGTCCTCTGGAAACATGTTTTCCAGTGTCACCACTCGTGTGCCGGTGAACAGGGGAATATAACACACACACGGGCAGGACGGGGTGAGTACGTGCTCGAGCTGAAGTAGCACAGGGACTGGGGCTGAGGAGAGGACGAGGACATCAAGACCTCACAGGGGGATGTTTGCACAGTAAGTGCACTAGCGTAACACAGCACTTCACGCATCAGGGTTTAAAAAAAGAAAAAGGTACACAAGATTTGAGGCAAGTCTCCTTGATGCATATGAAAGAAGAATAACAAAGTAAAACCTCAAGTTCTCTCTCTTATATGTTACTGTTTGTCAGAATGTTTCAAACGGTGCCAAGATCCCAAAGTCTGCAGTCAGATACCTCAATATTCTCCCAATATATATATATATATATATATATATATATGAGCTATGATATCCACATTGCTGCATGTGAACATGTCTTTAAGAGAAGCATCTGAATGATGAATGATGTGACCAGCATGGGATGCTGAATGCTGGTTGACTAGACCAGCTCTAACCGGCCTGGATGAGTTATGCTGGTTAATCCTGGATTTCCCAGCAGGGATAGATGGATGTGTGCGGACTGCAGAACGCCATTAGTTCTCCTGTGAAAGAGCATTACAGTTGTCCTCTGGGAAGACATGCATATCAACCAGATGGAACTGGATAATATTCTGAATGTTCTGATCCAATCTGACCTCTGACCTGTAATGCTCCTGGATCATAATCATACACTGTTCGCTCGACTGAGTCTGTGTTCTCCCAAGGGTTTTTCTCCATTCTGTCACTGATGGAGTTTTGGTTCCTTGCCACTGTCGCCTTGGCTTTTGGCTTGCTTAGTTTGGGGACACTTAATATTCAACAATATTATTGATCTGCCTTACTTAGGGTGGACGATGACGCAATTTTCTTCTAAAAACAAACTTTGTTGCATTATTGTCCTGTTATCTCTGTAAAGCTTTGAAACACTCATAAATAAAGCTGCCTTACTTGCCAGACGGAGCCCTTTCCCTTTATCAGGCCACCAGCACCAGACTGCCTTTAGCACTCCTCGATGACATCACTCTTTCCAGAGCCACTATCACTATCATTACCCACAACCCTCAGCGGCAGCGTGATCATCTAGGTGGGAATAAGGCCTGTGATTATCTGCAAGCAATTTGCTCGCTCACAAGTTTCTACAGCGTTCAGGAAGGTTGAGAAGGCTGTGTACAGACATGCCATCCGCTATCCCACTCGACAGGAGTCACATCTACACCCGGAAAACACACTCGTCAAAGCGGGACGACATAGGCAGCGCCGCTCAGCTAATGCCACAGTTATTCTGTGATATCACTGTAACGCAGGTCTGCTGATGTACAGATATAAGCGCTCAGTCATGAGTCATCCTCCAGCCCAGACAGACTCTTATCAGAAGCCTTACAGAGCCATCAGACTCGGGTTTATCTAGACCTCGGCCCGGTGCCGGTCTATCGCTGTGTGATGAAGTCCTCCTGTGTTCTTACTGAACCGGTAACCGGCTCATGTAGTTGACGTTGCCTCATAGAAGCAGAGTCTTGTCTGCACAGGTGAATGAGATCATGACAGCAGCTCAGCCGAGGAAACATGATGATTGCAGCTGGAGGCCTTCGCTGACAAACTGAAGCAACACACACCTATCACACACTTATGAAACTCACTGGAGACGAGGTGCACCCCAGGTTGATTTTATTATGAATGTCATTTTGGTGCTTTTTAATACGATAGATAGAAGATCAAGCGAATCTCCTCTGCACTGCTAGATACAGTCCCGGATAAACATGAGTTAACACCAGAATAAAACTCACCGAAATGAATCCCGTTTCAACCCGAGGAAAGACGATCATAAAACAGCTTGTCGGCTGTACAGTGTCATGTAACTTTACACTTACTGTCCATAAACTCATTAATCAGCTAGAAAGATAACTCTTGAGAATAGCATTTTGCTAAATATATGCACTGCATTACATGTCCATTATATTTTTACATGACCTGTTGTCTTCATTATTTAATGTATGTTAGAAATAAATGTGTCATGAAAACAAGTTATTACAGATTATTGTTGTTTAAATGTTTATATTTCACCAACAAACTGAAGTAGAAATAATTCTGTTAACTATAATATATAAGATTATTAAAACTTTATTATTTTGTAATTATTATTACAAAACTCGAAAAACACTCATGAAAGTGTACTCTCTGTAAGTACACGTATGTGGCCGTTTGGTTTCATTAATATTCTATCATCTGCAAGCACAGTTTGCTTTATATAAAGTTTAAGATTTGAAGTAGCAGATTCATCACTACCAGCGCACATTCACTACGACTGAACATGGACACACAGCCTTTCACGTACTCAACAGTTTTCCTTTTTAAAAGTTGATTAGCCTATTAATTTGGCTATGCTAGCGGTTACATTGATCGTTGCATTTTATTATTTGCTTTCAGCTTTGTTTTTACTCCACTACTGTAGTCGAGTGTCATGACATTAGCCCAGCAACATTAGTTTATTCACCGTACAGTATAGTAATACAGCAATACTTTGATACCAGATGAATACCATATTCACACAACATGGTATTTATTGCTGTAGATTAAGGTTTTTCAAAGCATGTCCAATTATCCATGGAATTACAATGGCACTTTTTGTGTATCAGTGAGAGATGACGAACTGTGTAATTGTCTCCCACACCAGTTTCAATGATAATGAATGTGATGTGGAGATAAGATAAGGGTTGAGGAGGAAACGGTTCGAAACATCCACAGTAATATTGGACGTGTGTTTGCGAGTGCTGAGGGGTTGAGTGTGTTTGCAGACAGGGCTGAGATGCGAAAGAATGAAGCAAAACATGAAAAACGAGAAACCTCACCTGTGGCACGGCTCTTTACCCTGAAGAAAACATCCATGAAAACTTCCTCTCGTTCCTTACGCAAACACATTGATCTCGGGCGTAGAGACTTCTGCATAGTTCAAAGGGTGCATGTGTGTGTTTAAGTCTTAGCATGTGTGTGTGCGCATGAGTTGGCATGCTCATAAATTACTGATCAGATGCCAGTGTGTGTGTGTGTGTGTGTGTGTGTGTGTGTGTGTGTGTGTGTGTGTGTGTGCATGGGAAATCTAATCCCCAAAGAAAATCTGTGTGTGTGTGTGTCATGCTTTAATAAAATAGTAAATATCATTTTTTTTTCCGATATACCAATATTATGAGAGTTCCCAGTGGCCCGCATGACATCAGCTTCACACAGGCTAAGGACATCGTAAACATGCCAAAAGCTTTCTGTAAGGATTCTTAGGGTTATATGTACAGCTAATTCAACTGGCTCAGTTTAAAACAACTGCGGCAAAGTCCACACCATATACAAATAAGATGTGTGTGTGTGTGTGTGTAGGCCGATTATCTCCAGCATTAGCAGTAAGCGGGTGGCATGGCGGGTGGTGGTGGTGTTAGCCTGTGACAGCCTCCAGACCGCAGCACACACACACACACACACACACACACACACACACACACACACACACACCACCTGACCGGTTTGGCAGGAGACTTCATCCACGTCAGACCACACAAGAAAACATAGGCTCTGCTACATTAAGCAAGATTGCTTCATGGTCCAAACTAGGGTAGAATCATAGTCTATACAAGTACACACACACACACACACACACACACACACACGAGAATATGTGAGGGACACAGTTGCACTGGAGCTGGTGGGAGAGACACACACAGTTGCACTGGAGCTGGTGGGAGAGACACACACAGTTGCACTGGTGCTGGTGGGAGAGACACACACAGATCTGGATCATCTCTCAGTGTTCTGCAGGACGTCTGCTCCTGATGGAAAACACAATAACATGATTTTAATTGAAATGAATTTAATACATTTTACGTTGTTACTTCTCGTGCAGTGAACATTTCTGAATTAATTTGACATTTTATTTTTTACTTTTTGTGTATTTTGAAGGACTCGTCAGGATCATTTTAACAATTCGTTTAATAATTCATAATATTTTGTCCACAAGTGTAACGGCCCATTTAACTAAATAAAACTTCTGATCAAGTCTAGCTATAATTAATCTAACTATATGTTGTTTTCTTTATTTGTCATAATTACACATCTTTACTTGTAACTACTACTGAGTAGTTTCCTTGTAACTAAGTAGTACTTACATATTTAACTAATTCAATAATTGTATTTGCAAATTGCTCATTGTTCCATTTGTGCTGTAGGCAAAAGCTGTTTATAATTCTGCCCTTACAGCATATTTCATATTTCATATTTCAGTTCATTCCTCACATTTTATTTGGTTTGCACAAATAGAAAAAGTCTCATCTAAAAAAATTACATAGGATCATCTAAAAATAATTTCATCATTCTCAGATTTGAAATACATGGTGAGACTTCCTTAGTGAAGAGAAACCTATACCAAAATGCATTTAAAATACATTTATTTTGTACTAAGTATAGTACAAATCCATGAACATATTTACTTGAGACTCACTGATATAAACTTTATTTGGAGCACTTCTTTATTGCACAATGAAATGTGTTTTAATATCACTGTTAGTAAAGGATAGTATGATGTATAATATCAGTCTTTACATGCAAGATATTTAAAGTGTCCCTAAAGTATACTTACAATAGTTCCACTTTAGCACAATCAGATATATCTTTAGTTGGACCTCAGCACTATTGCTGGATAACTTAAGTATATTAAGCACAAAAAGTATATAAATTTAGTATACCAGCAGTACAATTACAGGGTTTTTATATTAAGTACATACATACTGTATGGACATGTATTTATAGTAAACTTAGCATAAATATGTTTTAGTATATTTATTATTCACTAAGGTATGCATAATTATAATCCATATAGTATAAATATAATAAACACTTATTATTACTAAGCAGCAAAAGACAGGCAATGTTGTCTCCAACTCTATCACTATATAAACAGCTTTCATTTGGAGCGAGAGATTCAGGGGGAGTGGCTTAAGTGCATCAGACACATGATGTCACTTTACACACAGCTGATTGGTCCGGTTTAGGTTTGCGATCTCTTACCCAGAATAAAACCTATTTCGGTTATTTCGGTTAAACAATACTTAAAAATAAAACAAACTGTGTTCGAGATGATCTCTTCCCGTTTACCTGGGTGGTTCTAGGCTTGAGTAAAGTTTAAAGACTAGCCTCACATTCACTGCCCTAAGTAGTAAATATTCTGTACATGTAAACTACAGTCACAGAAAACACATAGAGAGGTGTGTGACGGTTTAAGACTGAGGTGGAATAACCGATAGTCCGATTAATACATGCACCAGGTTCCAGCAAACAAGCAATATGTAAAACTAGCAGATATTGAAATGTCAGAAGCTCTTCAAGACTCTTTAGGACTGAGAACATTTGGCATGTGAAGTTTGATTGCTGCACTTTCCCCATAAAAATGATCATTGCTTCTCGATAACCCCCAAAGCGTCATTCCAGCTGTTGATCTGGAGCTCTCTCAAACCCCAAGACTTCACACTCATGGTCAGATCCAGTCAGTGACAGCCCGAATCAAGCCCTAACACTGACCTATGGATCACTACCCGGGTTTACGGGTCCCGAATCCCTCCACTCCAGGAGCCCATCTGTGGAGGAAAGCTGAGGGAAAACTCACAAACGATGTTCTTCATTAAAAGCACACCGAGTGTGAAGACACTTTTCGGGGGTGCAACTTTATGAGACTCAAAATATTTCTGATATCGTCCTTATTTTATTTAGCACAGCTGATTCTCTCATGAGTTCATTAGTAGAAGGCTCCATGAATTAAACGAGCCATGTCAGATTAGTGAGAAACCCTGGTTTAGCGTGACAAAGGAGTTGCGTAAGAGGGTTGTATAAAAGGATCTCCATAAATGGAGAAAATCCCCAGTGGAGACGTTAAAAGCAACCAGTTCCCAAAGGTATTACATACAAGTGTCCACAGGTGACGATACGCTTATCCCCTCCCATCTCATTCTGTGCCCGTATCACAATAGAGTTAGACCTGGAGCCCAAAGAGCCAATTAAATCCCACGCTTTTTCAAAGATGTGCCTCTTTGTTCCACATACAATTGAAAGAATTTCCCATATTTAAACAAGACTGTCATGTTTACATGAAGGAACCTCATGTGTGCGGCCTCACGCAGGGTCAGGCAACAGCCGTCATTTCACCATCTAGGTTAGCTATATAATCCATCTATGAGTAACCCACCAGAATAACCTTGAATTTGGTTAGTTTTTGCCAAATTAACTTGTGAGATGTGAGAAGCAAAGTCAACAGTGATTACAAGGTGTTTGGTTTCATTTCTTTGACATGTTATCTAATTGATGATCTATTCTTGGGCTCTGGTTAGACGTCTATTAAATTTACACTGACAACCCAAACTTTACTTTGTTTTAGCCTAGACATCAGGGCTGTGTTTGGACGGCTATTGGACGTCTTTTAAACGCAAAATTGCTCGTTGTGGGGCGTCCAAACCTGCTCTCGGAGGGCCACAGTCCTGCAGAGTTTAGCTCCAACCGTCCCAAACACACAAGTCTAAAAGCCTAGTGATCCCAAAGTCCTGGATCCGCTGGTTCAGGTGTGTTCAGCTGGGGTTTGAGATACTCCCGGAGCAGGACTGAACACCTTTGCTACAGGTGATATACAGTAGATGGTCGTCTTGGATCCAACGTGACCCTTTCAGCATGTGAACACAAGAAGCGAGCAGAGTATCATGACACAACTAAACCATCCCATTCAATTTGACAAGCAGGACCGATCTGCGCAGATCACTCATTTGCAGAACAAAGGGTATAATGACTTCAACATTTAACACTCAAAGCACACTAATGGTGACACTTTAAAGGGGACATATCATGAAAATCTGACTTTTGGCGTGTTTTGTGTTTGAGGTAACGAGGGCGTTCGCGTCCCATGTGGAGATTTGCATGTGAATCTCTTTTGCGCGAGTGGGCGTGGTCGAATTAAAAAGTAATTAGCAAGCGTTTGAGATACTGGACATCCTGTTGGTTTTATACAAATTACTTAAACAGAGAATATTTGTTTTCAGTTTGAATCCGATCATTTAAAAGTACACACTTAAATGTGTATAAAGGTATATGGCTCATAAATGTGTGACAAGTATTCGCTGAGTTTTGTTTCAGTTTATAGACGTGCTCAAGAAAAAAAAGTTCACCGCGACGGAGAGGCAGAACGCACACCCTGTTTAGTTTCTTTATTTTACAAAAGCACAATGTTTTGATTTGATTGTAAGTGGACACATACAAAAGTAGAAATATCACAGATTATTTTTTTATATTTCTTTTTTCTGTATAACCATAAATGACGGAGTAATTTAAGTTTATGTTGCTGCTATGTGAAAAAAATCCAGCAAAACGCGTCGGCGCGTTTCTCGACCTCAGAGGGTTAAGTGCTATAATCAGGTCCCCGGTGCTTCTACCAACCCAGAAAACGTGAAAAGTGAAACCCAGTAACTGTGTTCTGGTGAGCCTTTCTCTGCCAGCATGTAAAAAAATAAGCCGATCAGATTTCGCTCTCCTTCTGACGTATGAAGAGGATTTTATTATAATATTACCGGCCCTTAATCTGCACGTTTACACACACCAGCCGACATTTGGTTTCACAAGCGACAACAGAGACCAGTTCTAACGCAATGATGAAGATCCAGCAAAGCCTGAAACTGTTCTGTGGTTGAGCACAGACGAGCACTGAACACTATTGACCAGAACATGTCACCGCTGTCTTATAAACACCTCAGGAACTGTGGACACTTGTGGAGAAGTTAAACATGATGATGAGATGATCAATGTAACTCCACAACAACTACAGAAATGTCTCCACTAACATTCAGAAACTCTTCCTGAGTCTCTCCGTAAGGCTGCACTCGCTACTGGTTATTCTGGGATTCTGGATGAGTGAGATTGGTGTTGAGATTTCTGAGTTTCTGACCGCCCTGTTCTGAACGGAGGCGGAGCAACAGCTCGTTTGCATTTAAAGGGACACACACAAAAACGGCGTGTTTTTGCTCACACCCAAAAAGGGACAAATTTGACAAGCTATAATAAATTATCTGGTATTTTGAGCTGAACTTTCACACACACATTCACACCATAGATTTATATTACATCTTGTGAAGAGGGGTATCTTTAACCTTTAAGCAAGATATGACAACTAATAACACTTATCCTGTGCTAGTAGAGTGATGTTTTATATTCTGGGAAGTTTTACACCGATGGGGCCCATGTTCATTATCTTGCCCAGGGTCCCACAAACCCAGCGCCGTCCCGGGTCCTGCTCGAAGGAAAATCACACAGCCTGTCAAACTCAGTCATCGCAGCCACCCACTCTCCTTCAGCACTTACTGGCCCAATTTAATGTGTCCCAGAAACATGTCTCTGCATACAGAGAGCTAAAAAAACACATTCATATTCATAGCCGCAGTCTTCTGGGTGAATGAAATCTTTATAACGGAGGACCATTTTGTCAATCCCAACTGGCACGCCACGCCATGGGCCAATGGATACACCTCTGCCATTCAACGCCACACGTCTCCCCAATGCCTGGACAATATCCAATGTAATGCAATGCAACCCCCCCCCAAATCAAATTGCCTATATTAAGTGAATTCATATTTGTGTCTGCGCAGAGGAAATAATCTCTGGAGAGCAGGTTAGTGCAATTATACTGTTATTTTAGCAAATGGATTTGCTGAGTCGTGTCCAGCGAAGCTCAGAGACTCACAGAACTCACGTTATGTTAATGGACTCTAATGGAGTGGGTTAAAAATGATTCATAATGCTGAGCTTTTTATTTTTGCAAAATTAGTCTGCTTTGGTTATATCCCATAAAAGTGCCACATTTGTGTGTGTGTGTGTGTATATATATATATATATATATATATATATATATATATATATATATATATATATATATATATATAAACTAATTTCCTACACAGATTTTTCTGCAGTTACCCATATGAAGGGATCTCTTTGCGCGAGGCTGGAAAATTGTGTCTGCTCCAGGATCCATTCCCATGGTGCATTGTGCTTGTGTGCAGCATTATAATAATGAGGGCATTATAATAATGATTTCTTAAGAGAAAATCTGGGCTAAATACATCTTATGATGTATGGACAACACCATCTGTGGCACGTTGCCTCTCACAATATAAAAACACTATGTGAACAGTAATACAATTACAATGAAAGGTATTTAACAGCAGTTAAAAACGTGAAATATCAAAGGCATTAATTCATGTCCTCAAAATAATTATATAAGACACGTAAACATTCAGCAATACATTATGAACAAATAAACTAATTAGAAACAAAACAGAGAAATAAATACAAATACAACATAAATACACTTTAAAAGCTGAATTAAATCAGCTCTACTAGATATGTTATATATCATAATAAAATCATATTCTCACACCATCAAGCACAAAGTATAAAGGTCATAAACACATCGATTATTACATTTTTATTAGCCCCAATCAAGGTTACAGAAGTTTGTCAATACTCTCTTTATATAGTTAGTAGGATTACTCAAGTTTATGTATAAAAAATGTAAAAATAAACTAAAAGTACATTTTTAAAAAGGCTTTGCAACTGTTGTGTTACATTTAAAATGCTTTAGCGTTTAGTGCCAAAATGTCTAGTCATCACAGCATTAGCAAACATTACTTATAAACACATTACTTCCGTCATTTGGCTTTGTTATGGGAAAAATGACAGTCATTTTACAGATGAATATTGTTCTTGGCACCAAGTTTTGGAGCTGTTTAGTGTAACAGAAATGACGCTGAAATGAAAGTGTTAATGAAAGAGGTCCAGGAATACGAACACCTACTAGTTTTTTGAATGTATAAAATGATCATACAGTAACATTTCACTTTTTCACATCTCACTTTCATTTCTCTTTGAACTGTCACTACACAGAGGATGTGTTCCCTTTCAAAAGCTGCAATCGATGCTGCGCTGCTAGGGGACGTGTTTAATCGTGACCAGCTGTGAATATAGAATTGACCCGGAGGTAATACAGCCTCGGTAGATGACATCATAAATAGATGAGCCACAGGTGCATCTTCAGGTCTTTTGTCTTCAGAGGTCATTCTGTGTATGTGTGCGTCAGAAGCATCTCTCACCTCTCCATCTCGCCACAAAAGCAGAGTGTAGCGAGTTGCGCTCCCCTCATAAAGACTGGGGACCGGCTCGTCACACTCAGCAGCCTCATAATGGACCTGAGACCAAAATCCTGAGGTATTTTTTTGTCCCAGGTCTGTGGGGGTGTGCCCCTTCAGGACGGGGCATGTAAATACTTTAATCAGCTCCTACCTGACACCCTCACGAAACCACTGTAACAGCCCCGCCACCTCTGGTGATTCGGGGGGCAGCGGTTTCCAGCGAAATGCTGAATGTTCTGTTGTTTCCTGTTATCGCCCAGGACACAGAACATTTAATATTCCCCCAATACAAAGTATTACATTTGGTACAATTTAAATAGACTTTGGCAGCGTGAAAGCTACTGCCGTGTACTTACAGTGACAGTTATGTCTTAATTTGTGACAGTTATGTCTTAATTTATGTCAGGAGTTGAGTATGTTTAATATGAATTATGAGCGTCAGTCGCTCCCATTCATAAAAAAAACTCCTGTGTCATGAAAGCGCTTCACAAAACAACATCTCTCAGGGCTTTTAGCTCGAAAATGTGCAGATTTGGAGAAATATTGATAGATTCTCATAGGTTTACGTCAGATTTCTATAGAGAGGAATAATTTATAATTTTTACCCAAATGCGTCGATGTAATCATTATGAGCGCTGGATACTCTGATGTACTGTGTTTTCAATCCATACCAGCAGCCTGAGGGCGCCCTATGTGCACAGTATAGTCCATATATGGAAGACATGAAGAAGAGCCATAATCATGTGACATACCAGGAAGTCCCTGACACATACAAAGCTAACAGAGATCACTGTAACATGCAGATAAAGACGTTTTGGAGACAATAAACATGATTGCAACGATATATGATTTATCTGTGTTGTTCGATCCATGTCAGGTATTTTCATAATAATAGATTATATCTATAATGTAATGCTAATCGATATAGACTTTATCATCGTGCAGAATGCTATAAAACAATATATTTTCTGTCAGATTTTTTTATCTGAAGCCAAATCAGATCACAGAAGTTTGTTTAAATCACTTGACTTGCGCTATAAAGTAAGTTTGGAGCAAAAACATGGTTTTAATCTCATAAATTCTTCTGTATTGATGGTGTGCTAAGCTAAAATGCTAGCTAGCCCTAAGATGCACCTGCCACCTAGCAGTTATTTTTATGATTTTTTTTTTAAAAAGGAATGCTTACTGAAATGTTTTTTTGTTTTTTTTTCAAGAAGGGCATTTGATACAGTATCAAATGTGAAGGGCTCACTCCACCAGAGGGGTCGCCTCCTCTACTGCTTTGGCAGGGGATGCCCCCTTACAACTTGTTTGTGATGCGGCAGGATGGTCCTCTCCGCACACGTTCATAAGATTTTATAGTTTGGATGTTCATGCCACTCCGGGCTCACACGTCCTTGAGTCGACTTCACAAGCTCATGCCTGAGACCTTCTTGCGTTCTTGTGAGCACACCTACACAACCGTAAGGGGTCCAGACACCTCCAAGCACGGCGGCGTGGGTATTCTCATTCCCAATGCGCTGATCAGTGCAGCATCGATTGTAGCTTTTGAAAGGGAAGGATCTGGGTTAGTTGACTTTAACCCTGTTCCCTGAAAAAGCGGAACGAGATGCTGCACTGTATTGCCGTGCTGAAGATGTTCCAGGACTGCTCTTCAGACAAAATATCCTGACGATGCAGCTGTGGCTCATCTGTTTATAGCCTCGTGTCGCGGGTGCGTGCCGATGACGTCATCGACCGAGGCTATAATACCTCCGGGTCAATTCTATTGACGTGTTACACACTATATTCACAGCTGATCACGATTAAAGACGTTCCCAATGCACTAAGCAGCGCAGCATCTCGTTCCGCTTTTTCAGGGAACAGGGTTACAGTCAAGTAATACGGATCATTTCCTTCCTGTGTTTCAGGAGCTGTTCTGAGGCCAAGACTACTTCAATTAATTAAACATAAGCGCACTGAATACATATATACATCGACAGAGATAAATAACAGGGTTTGCTAGATTAGCAGTGGCTCAGAGCCATTCATTGTGTTCCAGACCTGCCCATCTTTAGCGGAGCAAGATCTGTTTCAAGCTGTCATTTTGATATCATTTCATATGAAGAGGAATGAATATTTTACACAGGGATGAGATGAGATTAAAACAAAGAGAAGAAAAAAAAATACAGCACATCTCAGATTTCTAATAAGAAGCAAGTGGTTTAAATTACAAGAGAGAGGATATAAACAGGGTGATTTTAGGGCCTGCTGATAACAATCGGGCAGCATCAACTTTCTGGGCAACATTTCAAGTAGGTTGCACTGAAGGACAAAGATCTCTTTGAACATGAATAGAGAGAGAAAATCCCTTAGTCGTCATTATTTTAATAAGCCTCCGTTCCCAGATTAAACAACATTGGGATTGAGCTGAAAGTGCAAGGCAGGATGTGTAGAAGAACACTGGACAACACACGACACATCTAGACAAAGCCGAGATCATTTATTATATAAAGAACTATTTATAGCTATAAGTTTCATTCAACCTGTGTGAACGCTTTTGCACAGAAAGGATGACTCAACACTAATAAAAACCTCTTCATCTGAAGCTGTTTAAATGTCTGAAATTCGTTTTTTAAGAAAATTACATTTTAATTTAAAAGTTTGTTTGTGTCCCTTTATGTATGTGTTGGAGTGGATAGACAAGGAAAAGCAAGATCCATAAACAAACCTTCCCAGAATGCACCTCACAACGTTAGTTTTTATTTGAGAGAAGCCCAGTATGTGCAGAGCAGCAATCAGTAACTAACTCTAAAATGTGGAAAGACTAATAATAAAGAATACATAGATTTGGTACTGTAGGTGATTTAGTCCCAATGACATGGGCTGACATATGAACTGAATGGATTTTTCCAGTATCTGACCATGAACTGCAGGTGAGGTCAACATTCCTCCATGTCTAAACATGCCCACAAACACTGAGCAATCAGTGCATGCTTTTCCTCGAGTGCAAAATGTGTGAACGAGACGTAAAAACAGCTCAATCAGGTGTCCGTCAGCATTAGCAAACATGAGCCAGATAAGAGCATGACTATCGACCCGCTGGCCGACCCTGACACCATTCATCAGGGCTACCGTGAGACCAGAGAGATTCCCCACGACCCCTGGAGAAGAGAAGTAGAGCATCTGTGGCCTTAAAAGAGTAGTTCACTTCACAATTAAAATCTCCAGATAATTTACTCGTCCCCATGTCATCCACAATGTTCATGTCTTTCTTTCTTCAGTCAAAAAGAAATGAAGGTTTTTGAGGAAAACATTCCAGTTTTTCTCCATATAGTGACTTCAATGGGGTCCAATGGGTCGAAGGTCCAAATGTGAGTTTCAGTGCAGCTTCAAAGTCTCGACACGATCCAGCCGAGGAATAAGAGTCTTATCTAGACAAACCAGCCGACATTTTATAACAAAATAAACATTTATATACTTTTTAACCACAAATGCTCATCTTGGACTAGCTGTGATGCGATACACATTACGTAATCACGTTGAAAGGTCAAACACCATTTACAAAAAACTAATAAATAAATAAAAGGTTAAACAACGATGGCGGACGATTTTGAAGTTGGAGGAGAAAATGAGATGGAGTTTTTCACACTACTCTACATTTCTGAACCGGAAACACACGTGACCTTTCAACATGATTACGTAATGTGTGGCGCATCGCAGCTAGTGGAAGACGAGCTTTTGTGGTTATAAAGTATATAAAAGTTTACTTTTGTTATAAAATGTCGGCTGGTTTGTCTAGATAAGACTCTTATTCCTCGGCTGGATCGTGTCGAGACTTTGAAGCTGCACTGAAACTCACATTTGGACCTTCAACCCGTTGGACCCCATTGAAGTCACTATATGGAGAAAAATCCTGGAATGTTTTCCTAAAAAACCTTCATTTCTTTTCAAATGAAGCAAGAAAGAAATTAACATCTTGGATGACGTGGAGGAGAATAAATGATCAGGAAATGTTAGTTCTGAAGTGAACTACTCCTTTAAGCTGGCTAGCTGTCCCTTGTTTGACAGATGTTTTCCTCACCTCTCCGTCATCCCACCACACCACCTGATGAAATTCAAGTGCTCCCTGTAAAACTGACCTGAGACTGTCAGCAGGTCAGAGACCTTCAGTTCCTTCAGACCTGAAACTGCAAGCCTGACACGTACACCACCGTACGTGCATGTGCCCAATTGCATAATCCATTCACTGAGAGTCCTGATAGTATCAGTCTCATACCAGCATACATCTACTGTCTAAACACAAGCCCTCATGCATGGCCTCGCTCATTCAAACGGCTCAGCTGAAATGGTTTGTGTCTGAAGTAGACAGAGGTTATGATAGACACTTTATCACAGCGGCCCTGAGCTCTACAATAATCACAGGAGGGAAACTGCCTCTCTAATCTACAGCAGAGAGCAAAGATGAGGCAACAGCAGAACACTCACACAACAGATTACGCTGCAGGACAGATCCTCGAAGCTTGGTTCCACCACAGAAGGAAAAATTAAAAAGGTAATTGCGACTTTTTATCTCACAATTCTGACTCTTTTTTTTCTCACAATTGCGAGTTTACACAGTTTTATCTCAGAATTGCATGCAATCGCGAGTTATAAAGTCAGATTTGCATGATATAAAGTCGCAGTTGCGTGTTATAAAGTCAGAATTGTCAATTAATCCTGGATCATATTATATTTTTTTACAGAACTAATGTATGAAAGTAAAATCTGAATATTCACATGGATGTGAGGACCGCAGAGTAAGGTGAGACCTGTACCTGCCCAGGGGACGGAGGGAGACTCCCCGGGAAGGCATTGTGCCGTGGGCAAGGGAAGAAGGATTTGTCCCAGGCCCAGATCCCTCATGCCCATTAACCAGTCGCAGGTGTGCTCATATTCAGCACTCTTGATCAACAGTCCTGAAGAGTTCCTGCTCCACCAGCGGCAGCGAATGGAAGTGCCATCTTTCAGTTTGAGCACTCAGACTTGAGATTTGCTCTGACAACACATGCCTCCATCGGTCCTCCAACCCTCCTCCTCGCTCCCTCCCCGTGCTCCTGTATTGATGGAGATAATTACTGCTGAATGGAGGTCCAGATTCCCATGGACGTCAGTCTAGCCTCTGCAACCCCCCCTCCATCCCCATCCCTCACTGCGAATGAGAACGAAACACAGAGGAAGGGAAGAGTTTATATTCCACAGATCCGACAGAACACATCTCTTCTGGCACATAT
This sequence comes from Leuciscus idus, assembly GCA_021554675.1. NCBI lineage: Eukaryota > Metazoa > Chordata > Actinopteri > Cypriniformes > Leuciscidae > Leuciscus > Leuciscus idus. The sequence continues at coordinate 1,367,872 of CM038621.1, read as the reverse complement.
CGCTGCTTAGCTTTGAGGAATTATGTAATATATGATCAGGATCTGCACTACCATAAGTGAAGCATCTGTATTACACATAATAAATATGGAATAACGTTTGCTCGGTTGGTCATTATCGTAAAGTAAACCAAAACAGGCCGATCGGGACCCTGATAGCACAATGGATTATGATATATTTACCAAATAAATAAATTATTTGAGTCTAAATTGTAATGTGAGAAGACAAATATTGCAGCATAATACTCTCAGAGAGATACATGAAACTAACGCTGTTACCGTATGTAGGAATTGTTTGCCTGGGACAAAGGTTCAGCGTTCATTATACAAATAATCTGACAACAAAATGCAGGCATCATGATCAAGTATTCTAGAAAGTTGTGTATTAATGAAGCAATATGGTACGGGAGGTTATGCAATGTTGTGAATATGGATAAAGGGTGTTGTTAGGCACGAGTGGACTGACTATATTGACTATATTAGTGTATCATAGCCTCAAGTGCCTTATTACTTTTATAAAACACAAAACTAATTCATGACGTGGCATCCTTTCACTTGAAGGTCTAGCGAACACGTCATAGCTGTTACTAATCCCAAGTAAAGTAGCCCGACCGGAAAGATCAGCACACATGACCGCGACTATTAGGTTTCTGAAGGAATGATATTTGACATCCACAGTGACAAAGCAAGAGATTTCTATTAAAGGGCAACAGATTGAGGGACTGCTTGGGAAAGTTTCCTCATGCTCAGAGAGAGAGAGAGAGTGTGTGTGTGTGAAAGAGAGAGAGAGAGAGAGAGACCCAGCTCACTGGTGAGGTTCATATTCCCACACACCCACACACACTCCACCAGCCAGCAGAAACCAATACATAAGTAGCCCATCCAAACTGGCCCAGCCCAACGCCAAACGCCCACAGACACACACCAACACACACCGACACACACACATCAACGCTCTCCTGACCAGTCTTGGCTAACGTCTGCCCTGGCCGTTAGTAATGGGCCACTTAATGAACGTATTAAAAGAAATAAATCACTGGACCATACACATGTGAATAGAGTACTGGCCGAGCATCCGTCACAGTGGCACCGGGAGACGTGTCCAAGGTGTACCGAGTCCTCGGTTCAGGTAACGGATGAAAGACGGGGAAATGGTAATGAATGGTGGAATGTCTTCAACAGTGTGTCTCTGGGCATATCTGTGAAGTCACAGGAATATTGGACAGTCGTAAACGCACTGGGACCCCGCCAGTGACTGAGGAGTAATTGTGGGCTTTTTTCCTCGTCTTTAAGCGACAGGAGTGTTTTGAGGAAATGGTTTGGATGGAGCTTAAAGCTCAAAGCGTGCTGTGTGAGCATTCACATTCAGCAAGGTTTGGCTCTCTGCCCTGTTTGAGCTTCAGCCTCAAATTATTCTCATTAACGGCTCCTCCGAGGGGAAATGGCCATTTGTCTGTGTGTGATACTCGTACCTACGAGGCTATTGGGGTTTTGGAGCTCCACCAATGAGAAAAATACAGTTCACTGCGCTAGGTCAGAGGTCCCCAGCTGGAAAACCCACGGATGTGTTTCGGCCAACAGAGCCTCCAAACGCCTGGATGGCTATTGTAGAAAATAAAGACATTGACGTCACACACTTCTGACAGCGAGACAAACAGCTCATAATCAAGGTCTCCTTACACAACCGGTGTTAAGTGATTAACCAGCAGCCTTTATCACACTGAATCAGTCTCAACTACTCCCTCACGTCACTGTAAACCTGTGGAACAGACGGAGATTTAAGTCCTTAATCATTGAAAATCTCAAATCATACTTTCCATTTCACACTGGTGTAATAGGGGTACACACTAACGCGGGGCTAGTTGTCACACACTTGTTTTAAATACTTCCACACATGCTAGCATGACGAAACGTAGTGTATTTACTAGTTGCCACATCAACACTATACAGAGAAAAAATTTGCCAAAATTCAGAAATCGTTGGAAGATATCGCTGAACATTTATTTAATCATAGCAAAAGTAAATTTCAGATTAGGTGAATAAAGACTGAGAGAAATTATTTATTATTATGTTGTTTTGAACTATGCCGTATAGATGTGTTTTGCGGTGTGTTTGTCAAACTAAAAAAAAAAAAATATTTTTGTTTTTATGTGAAAAAGTTAATAATTGTATTTTATTGAGAAAATATTTTAGTTTGTCTTGTATATATTTGTGATTAGATCAGATAACATTTGAATCTGTCATATGGTCATGTTACAGTGAACCCCACCTATGGGGCATGTTGTCACATTACACTTCCATTCTTTCGGGGTAATCCAAGAGAAAAATATACACTGTGTTAATGACACAAAACCACATAATTGTACTAGACGAGTGAAATAAAGGACTCCACGCTTTCCACAAAGGGAAATAAATACCCTGAACCTTAAGCAGGTTTCAGAAGACTTTGAAAACAGTGCACGAGTCATAGAGACTAGTTTTACGCTACTTTAATGATAGTTTAATGAAGTTCTTGTTGGCATCTCAGTCTACAGAAGACTAGAGTCGTCAGAAGTCGACAGTAACACACAGTAGAGCAACTCTTTCTGGGCGCTATGGAAGAAAGTAAGTTGAAAGGACATGAGGGTGAGCACATCAACTATGCAGATCAACTATCCCTTTAAACGGCACGGCAGAAGAAAGCAAATATCTTCCTGGAAAGGGAGTCGCAGTTGAGCGAGGGCTGGAGATTTACGGGTGCGACTTGGGGATTTAATTCCTGTCATGCGATTGGACGGAGTCATGAGGAAACAAAGAAATGCAGGGAGGCGGTGCTGGAGGACACAGAAAATCCCCCTTGGCACAAGCTTCTGTAATTAATTCAGGAAAAATTCATCACAGCAGGCTTCTCCCAACACACAGCTCCTTTAATCACTTCATATCCTCCAGGAGACACGTCCAGCGACACAGGCCACTTCCCTGTACTCGCCTCCGCCGGGGTTCAATGCTGCACATTACAGGCACTAGGTAGTGCGATGTAGAAGCATGTTCCCGTGGATGTCCCATGTGAACGCTCGGGGGGGTTCGGGGGGTCGGATGTGCCCTCCCTTCACGTTCACCCTGTGTTTCCCAGGACTGTTTACCACAAAACGCCGCCATCGCTGCCCGTACTCATTAACACCAGCCAAACGGGCCGATGCCAAATCCTGCCCACCGTAACCCTGACGATCCAGCATCCAGCGGAGGGGGGAGGGGGGATGATGTCATTGTGGGGCATGCTGGGGGCCAATCAAAGCCTGAGAAAATTATGTCAACCTTTGTTGAGTTTGTCCATTCAGCGCTATAGAAGTGCAGTGAATTGAGATTGGCGGAGAGGTCATTTTCTCTGCGTGTGAGAAAAAAAAAAAAAAGAGGAAAAAAAAAGAAAGGCGAGCGAGCGAGAAGGGAGAGCATTGTGGTCATGCTAATGGTGTTGAGTTGGAGATAGCGGCATAAAGATGTCATGAAATTGAATTGCCAAAACATCAGCGCTTGGCCTATTGCACAGAAACCCTCGACCGGCCGCCAGAGTCGACACAGGAAGACTTCATTTCAGGGTGAACGAGTGTCGAAACGCTTCTGTACGTGAGCTTGATCTTTATATGAGGAGAACGACCGCCCTCTTCCACAAGTATAACCCCAAATCTGGGCTCGTAACTCCAGCAGACGCGCGCTCTTCAGCCCTGCTTCTGCCTCACACTGAACCACACTTCAATAGGGAATGATCATACGACTGGAATGGAGACACGATATGTAATCCATCTCTGTCTGGCACATACGCAAAGAGGCTGAATCCTTCAGAGAAAGCTCTATATTAGACTATATTATTAGCGGTTCAAGCGTGGAGCAAATCCTATTGTAATTGTTGATAAGATGATAACTTTTTTCAGTATTTAACCCTAACCCTAACTTAAAAAAATAAATAAAAAAATAAATAAAATATGTCAAATAACTCGGATGTCCCCAATATTAAATATGTTAAAGGCATGAAATGGACACTAAATTATTATAATAAAACATTGAACATTAATCTACAATATTTTAATGTTGCTGTGGGACAATGTGAGAGACACCCATTACATTCAATTACTTCTATTTTTAAAGTTCTATTATTGTAAATATTATCATTACTATAGTGGAACATTAAAACATGTTACGACTGATCTGTATGATTGATGATTTTAGGCTGAAATAACCGGAATTCCCGATTAGTCCGGAAGAATCGCATCCCTGAGTAAGGCTGTTCTCTTGAATTCAGTGTATGATCTGCTTCCTGAGAACTTTTGATCTGCGCAAAAGGAAGATTCAGATCGACTGGATTCCAGCCTAACTGGTCCTGGCTTTGCCTTCACATGAGCAGAGGTTAAACTCAATAAATCTGCAGGAAACAGGACGTCTGACACACACACATAATGATTGCAGTAAATCAATGTCAGATAAGACTAACAGAACTAATTACTCAGTGTTTATACTGGTGTTGTTCGGGGGAATTATCACACATGTGTAATAGAATATGTCATTATTAAACGTTTCTTTTTATTAACCTTTAATATCTTGCGCATGTCACCGCCATTTTTACAGTTTTTAACATTGTGACAAAGACACAGTCTTGATGGATCTAGTTTCAATCCACTTATTATTTTTTATAAAAAAAAATAAATAAAAAAAATCATGTTATATAATCGTGAGCACAAAAAAAGATGAAAATAATGAAATGAAAATAATGAAATGAAGTAATTAAGTGCAAGAGGTTGTGTTAGACTGTGTTAATTTTGTGAATGTAGTCATCATGGCTCACTCACACATAGTTTGTGTAAAGCACGACCCAATCATTTATAAAACGACATTGCTCTTTTAAAATATTAGCACAATATTACTGACACGGGTAGAAGATCTAGTCCCTGACACATGAACTAAAGTTAATGTTACAAAAATGTATATTTCAGACAAATGCTGTTCTTTTTAACTGTCTATTCGTCAAAGAATCCTGAAATAAAAATGTAACCGTTTTCAACACTGATAATAATCATAAATGTTTCTTGAGCATCAAATCATCATATTAGAGTGATTTGTGAAGGATCATGTGACACTGAAGACTGGAGTAATGATGCTGAACATTCAGCTTTGATCACAGGAATAAATTACACTTTACTATATATTCACATATATTTCTTTTTCACAATATTTTTTTTTTGTTGTATTTTTAATCTAATAAATGCAGCCTTGGTGAGCAGAAGAGACTTCTTCTTTTAAAAACATTAAAAGTCTTACCAATCCAAAACTTTTGACTGGTCGTGTATGTTGTAATCAAATTTATGCAAATGCATTGTTGTTTTAAACACAATGGATATGTTGCGTCAAGTGTGAGAAAAGTCATTGAGTGAAAAAGAAAAGTGTGAGGCGAGGGCGGGTCCTGAAACACAAGGCTGCCGTTCCTGCTTTTGCCTGTCTTTGCACCGAGAGCGAGCGATTGAGAGCGTGCCAAGTATGAGCAGAGTGAGAGACAGGTTCTCGGTTATGAGGAATTCTGCCTCAACAAACATCCATCATCACCCGCAGCAGAGATTTCCATGGCGACCGCAATGTTTTCTTTAATAATAGCAAAAGCTGAACATTGAGTTTATCTCCACACAGCCATTCTTCTTACAGACAGCTGTCAGATACATGTGCCACAAACGCATACCTGCGCCATTCCACATCTTACAGTTACAGAAAGGAAACATGCATCAAATGCACAGTTTATCATTCCCATAAAAAGCCTTTAGGGCACAAGAAAAGAATGTGTGAGAGAACAAATCAGTCTTTCTAACAGCATATTTCACATCCTCTGAGCGGAGCAGACAGGAACTATATGTTAGACATGTTCCCTCTTCAGCATATCTGCGAGTTTAGATGGGTCTTTCTGTGACGGGTGGTGTTGTCCTGGACCCTCAGAGAGCCCACAGCACACAAGAGCCTCAGGCTTTACTCTGAGCAGAGATCATGAAGGTGTGTCTTTGTAATGCTTGATGTACAGAGGACACTGGGTCAACCCTAGGGCTGGGGAAATATAGGACAGAACACATGTTGAGTTCATTTTACCCAGCAAATTGGGTTGACTCATTTTTACTACAGTACTAGCCTTTTTTAATTTATTATTATTTTACTTCATACATGAATTAATGTTTACGGATTAACTTAAATCCTCTAAACGTAAAAAAAGAGAAAGAATATACTCCACACAACCACTGGTTTGCATGATAATCCCTTTATTTTTATACAAGTTTTGGGCAACACTTTATAATAATGGTCCGTCATTAATAAGTCACTATGCAGGAAGTAATGCAGGACTAATTCTACATTAACACTTCAGCTACTATTAACTAATATGGAAACAAGCTTAACTAATCAGTAAGTAATATAACATTTAGGAGATATATTCCTTATTAGGTAATCAATAATTACTTAATGAGATTAGCTTCATTAATAACTATTAACTAACTGACAAATTATACAGAACATTATCGTGTGTCTGAGATGTAATCATTCATCATTTTTACTATGAAAATAGTCATAAAATTCATTACTACTTACTCAAGTGTTACCTAGTCACTATGCAGGAACTACATTCTGGACCATTATTTTTTAAATACTTTAAAACTTTTTCACTTTAAAATAATGGTCCAGATCACAAGTAGTCCTTGAAGAGCGACTAGGTAACACTTGAGTGAGTAGTAATGAATTTTATGACCACGTTGAAGGTAAAAAAAGATAATTGCTAATGTCTCAGACATGATAATGTTGTGATTAGTAATTAATTAGTAATTCTTTATAAGTTGTCATAATTACTTATTAGTTCTTAATGATGCCAATCTCATTAAGTAACTATTGATTACCTAATAAGGAACTATCTCAGTCCTAAATTCGATATTACTTACTGATTAGTTCATATTGTTTCCATATTAGTTAATAGTAGTCGCTGAAGTGTTAATGTAGAACTACTCATTAGTCCTGCATTACTTCCTGCATAGTTACTTATTAATGACGGACCATTATTCTAAAGTGTTACCAAGTTTTGAATACATATTGCATACATAAGCAGAAATATGACTGGCTCCATAACCTGTCCATAAAGAATCAGTGTGCAGTTCTGAGAACATATTTTAACTTTCTACGCATTCTGTATCTTTTTTTGATTAAGATCATAAAATGTTATGCAAGGCATCAGGCGTTTCCATCACGCGAAAAGACCGAAGCGACACTCGTATAAAATTAAATGATATACAGAACAATAAAAAAAAAATACACAAACCTGTATTTTACCGAAGACACACACCAATTTGGAGCTGCACTGCTCTCTCTTGAAGAGGTTGCAAAAAGCCTGCGATCAATTACTGGATCAATAACCCAATAAACCCCTGGGTTGTTACGTCTGACCCAGGAGCTGGGTAACACAAAAACTACTCAAACACTGGGTTGATACGTCTGACCCAAGAGCTGAGTAACACAAAAACTACCCAAACACTGGGTTGTTACGTCTGACCCAGGAGCTGGGTAACACAAAAACTACTCAAACACTGAGTTGTTACATCTGACCCAGGAGCTGGGTAACACAAAAACTACTCAAACACTGGGTTGTTACGTCTGACCCAGGAGCTGGGTAACACAAAAACTACTCAAACACTGGGTTGATACGTCTGACCCAAGAGCTGAGTAACACAAAAACTACCCAAACACTGGGTTGTTACGTCTGACCCAAGAGCTGAGTAACACAAAAACTACCCAAACACTGGGTTGTTACGTCTGACCCAGGAGCTGGGTAACACAAAAACTACTCAAACACTGAGTTGTTACATCTGACCCAGGATCTGGGTAACACAAAAACTACTCAAACACTGGGTTGTTACATCTGACCCAGGATCTGGGTAACACAAAAACTACCCAAACACTGGGTTGTTACGTCTGACCCAGGATCTGGGTTACACAAAAACTACACAAACACTGGGTTGTTACGCCTGACCCAGGATCTGGGTAACACAAAAACTACTCAAACACTGGGTTGTTACGTCTGATACAGGATCTGGGTTACACAAAAACTACTCAAACACTGGGTTGTTACGTCTGACCCAGGATCTGGGTTACACAAAAACTACTCAAACACTGGATTGTTACGTCTGACCCAGGATCTGGGTAACACAAAAACTACCCAAACACTGGGTTGTTACATCTGACCCAGGATCTGGGTAACACAAAAACTACCCAAACACTGGGTTGTTACGTCTGACCCAGGATCTGGGTAATACAAAAACTACTCAAACACTGGGTTGTTACGTCTGACCCAGGATCTGGGTAACACAAAAACTACCCAAACACTGGGTTGTTACGTCTGACCCAGGATCTGGGTTACACAAAAACTACTCAAACACTGGGTTGTTACGTCTGACCCAGGATCTGGGTTACACAAAAACTACTCAAACACTGGGTTGTTACGTCTGACCCAGGATCTGGGTAACACAAAAACTACCCAAACACTGGGTTGTTACGTCTGACCCAGGATCTGGGTAACACAAAACTACCCAAACACTGGGTTGTTACGTCTGACCCAGGATCTGGGTTACACAAAAACTACTCAAACACTGGGTTGTTACATCTGACCCAGGATCTGGGTAACACAAAAACTACCCAAACACTGGGTTGTTACGTCTGACCCAGGATCTGGGTTACACAAAAACTACTCAAACACTGGGTTATGTCTGACCCAGGATCTGGATAACACAAAAACTACTCAAACACTGGGTTATGTCTGACCCAGGATCTGGATAACACAAAAACTACTCAAACACTGGGTTGTTACGTCTGACCCAGGATCTGGGTAACACAAAAACTACCCAAACACTGGGTTGTTACGTCTGACCCAGGATCTGGGTTACACAAAAACTACTCAAACACTGGGTTATGTCTGACCCAGGATCTGGATAACACAAAAACTACTCAAACACTGGGTTATGTCTGACCCAGTATCTGGATAACACAAAAACTACTCAAACACTGGGTTGTTACGTCTGACCCAGGATCTGGGTAACACAAAAACTACTCAAACACTGGGTTGTTACGTCTGACCCAGGATCTGGGTAACACAAAAACTACCCAAACACTGAAAAAAAGAACCCAAAAGGCTCAACCCAGGATTTGGGTAGAAAAAAGAACCCATATTTTTTAGAGTGTATCTGCTCTCCATCAGTGTAACTCTTATTGCTCTCTGAGAAAATTAATGTTTTTCTCAGATGCAAACAATCTGTTCATTATCTAGCCTTGGATTGGCCAATGCTGGGTAATTCTGCATATTAAGGTGCTCATTAAAGTTGTAACCGATCCATGTGCCTTTAGCTCCAGTTCCTTCACGCTTTTGTTCGCGATGGGAAAGACACCATATCCCAGAGTCCACTCTGCCCTGTTGAACTGTGTCTTTGTCCCGAAGGAGTCTCGAGGGTTTCTCTCACAGTCGGACGGCTTCTACCTCATCTGCCAGGTGTGGTCTGCAGGTGAAACCGCACCATGGGAATCCAGTTATTACAATAGAAGTCAAGAGCTCTGCTCTATATAACACCACTAGCTCAGTTTAGCAGACAAGCCTTTGTATTCAATGCATAAAACACAGGATACATGATTGTATGCTATGCTAATTTCTTTACAAATTTGGTAATCACTTTCTTTTGCTGCCTTTCTGCAGGTGGATGAGGAGAGCGGGGTGTATGGCTAACCTGAGGAAAACTGCATGCTGCACCAACTGACATATTTCATCTGTCAAACAGACATTATACTGAAAACATTAAGAGATATTTAATATCACATGGGGTTAAGTCGTTAAAAAGATATAATCCCAACTGGGCATAAATTCCCCTATGTGTCTTTCAGACAGAATGTTTTTGTTTCGAACGTAATGGACTCGATTTCAGGATGCTGTGATATTTATTTGTGATATTATTGTGATTTAACCACATGTGGAAAAACTGTAAAAGACTTCGCCCATCTGCCAGATACTCCTCAGAGTTTAAAGTGTGGTGATGCAATGCTGAATAGGATATTGGCATCAACATATTCACCAAATTTGCTCATTCCTCTCTATCCATTATGGCCTTCAAATCCCCCACAAAAACATTAATAACGAAAGCGAAGGCATTCCTTTTCAAAATGAAAAGGTCGCCGCCACTGCGCAATGCCCACACATTGTTCATTTCATACTCTGGGAACAATGGTAGCTTATTAAATGTGTAGATTAAAGTATTTGTCCAAAAAACTGGTGGCGTACTTTGTAGAAGTTTGTACTTTTAGCGTAACAATCTGTTTGGTTGCAAGATGTATTACCTGTATAAAATGAAATTGAATGTAGCTCTACCTGAGGAATCATTCACAGACGTTTAACTAATAAAGATATTCATCACTGGCAAACAAAATGATGCATTTGCAGATTTGCTTTCAATTGACAGTAGGTCCACGGCCACTTCAGCCAATGAGGAAACGAATCATTCAAACTGATTCGCGAAGCAATTTAGACAGTTTTGCCAACTTGTTTGATCAAGTCTTTGAACCGAATCAACTCAAAGGAGTGATTCATTTGTGAATGGGACATCGCTCATGTTCCAGAAAATAGAGATGGTGCGCTTCGAATAAACTACACATTTCTTAACATGTATTGCATTTAAATAAAGTAATGAGAGGAACGTCGCCCAGTGTAATGAAGTAAAAGTATTTTTCCTTTGTTAAAAATGTACTCAAGCAAGAGTAAAAGTACCCTCCTTTAAATGTACTCTTACAAGTACAAATTTTCCAAATATTGTTCAAATAAAATGTAGTATGTAGTATGTGTAATGTAGTTTGTTACTGCCCACCTTGTGTTTTCTTTCCATATGCTTAGTTTAACACCTTTAATGTGTAGAGTTGTAAAGAATGTACTGTAGTTTAGCACTGATATTAAATCTGTACACATAGAGTCAGTTAAAAGTGCTTAATCACTGACGATATCCAGTGTTCAACTGCGTGGGAGGGAACAAGTTGAACAGGAACAGGGACCTGACAGCATCGGCCCTGCAATTCTGCTTTTCTGTTCGATCGGGGCTCAGGCCTGATCCCATAATCAGTCTGCCGCCGGCTCCAAACCTCACAAATCCCATTCTTTGCAATGTGTCCAAATGTGAGACCTGGAAGCCAGGTTAAATTTTCCTGGGAATGTTCAGTTTCCAGTTGAATAGGAAAGTGCCCAGTGATTTTGATGGGCCCTGTACTGTACTTAGATCATTGTGCAATGTACAAGGCTGTTTTTAGTCTGTTGCAGGACAGCAGATCTGGGGCCAGGCCGGGCAGAAACACTGGCCTTAGGGAGCCAAGACTGGGCAGAGATCTGCGGTTGATGTGGACAATAATAAATACACCGGCACAGTACGCTTGAATGTTCACACAAGTGTTTTCTGCGGATCTTTTCCAAGAATACCAATTAGTTCCATTTTGAAAATGTACTTCAGGAAAAAACCCTCATCCATCTTTTTCTTGTCTTGCTTACTTTCTGATTTCATAACAAACTGGGAATTATTGATTGGATCTATAATCGTATGAAAAGATCTGCTTTGAATAAAGCACTTCAAATGCACTTCAATGTGTAAAGGCAAGTTCATATCACCACAGAGCTTGTATACAGATACATTCCAATGAATGTTGTTACTGATAAAGCACAACGTCACAGTGACGGGCTATTCCTTTCACCACTGTCACTCAGCGAACAGAAGCCTCTGACATCATGGCCACGCTCCCGTGAGCGCAGTGTCAACAGCTTTCACTTCCCTGGCTTACCCAGATAATGTCCCTCGCTGCACTTCAGGCGAGCTCTAGAGAGTCGTCACATGCATCTGTGTGTCACGTAAGGTGTTCCAGTGCATGTGAAGAGGGTTTGGAAGTTCACTTTTCTGTTCTTCGTAGTTTTTGTGTTGCCAATTGTTTGGTGTCGGATATTCCTTCAGCTAAAATGTGGATGTCTGAGACATTTACATGCGTTTGTATGCTTTTCCCCTTAAAGTCTCTCAGACTTTCACAGACATTCAGATATTTCCCCACGTCTGCCTGCAAAAGAAGTTTCCCAAGAATTTGTATGTATGAGCCTCTTGGTGTAAATGTCAAGGTGGACTGAGAAAACTTCCTTGTAGTCTGAGTGGGAAATGAATTGTTCTTGAGAATTAATCAGGAGTGTATCTGCCGGAGGGGAGATTGACGTGTTTATGCCACAATAGCCACGGTCCATTACAGACTTGAGCAAAACTTTTGCAAAATTGTCGATAAAAAAACTATTGTGAAATGACGGCGTTTCCATTTAACCGATGTTATGTGACTAAAACGTAATTTTTTCCTTTTGTGATAAATCATTCCAAAATTCATGGCAACGGATGTTGGTAGGTTTACGTATATAGCAGCCACTGCACTAGCCATTATTGTTCATCGAAGGAGACTTATGTTGTCCAAGCATGTTATCCAGGGCCGGAGTGGGGCCACTTTTCAGCCCGGGAGTTTCAGGCCCAAGACCGGCCCTCTTTTTCCATGGTGGAATTCCAAATTAGCACTTTTTCCAAATTGGATAAATGAAGCAACAGTTCAGCTCTTACTATTGTGTAGTTTTTATTAATAACATGGTTCAACAAATAATGTAAAGGTTAAATAATAATTCACTTAAGCTGAGAAGTTAACAAAAAATGTTCCACTATTCCACAAGGATAGGTTGATAAACAAAAGCAGAAAGAAAGAAAGAAAGAAAGAAAGAAAGCATTTGAAATGTATCCCACTCTTCCACAGAGAGGCATATTGAACTAATGTTTACAGATTTATTTGTATTCAAAAATATTCCAAATAATGCTTTTTTAATCAAAAAACGAGATACCTAATGACATAATGACAGATACCTAAATGACAGATACCTAAAGTCCCGCCCATCGACTGCCAAAAATAAAAGTGTCCGAGCGAGCAAAAGCAGGAGATCAAGCGCGAGAGCGTGGGGAATGATCATGCGCGCGCGCGAGGGCTTGTATTGCGTGCAGAGGAGATGTCATGCGCGCGCGCAGGGTTTGATTGAGCTCGCGAGTTCCCGTTTCCTCGCGTGTAGATCTGTTTCGCGAATGTCATTTACTGCACGCGCCAGCATCAGTTGTGTGCTCCGTTAATTTTGTCATTGATTTTTCGCCATAGGGCCGGCCCAGCTATCGGTAGGCGCCGGCGGTGCCGCGGTGTAGCGTACCTGAGAAAACGTTTTGGAAAAGACGGGCTATGGACCCAACCAACTCTTTAGGAGGGGAGGAGAGAACTCCCTCTCATAGTACAACCCATGCAGAGGCTGCGCGCTGCGGTGTCAGAATGCGGAACGTGTGTAGCCTAATGTAACTAACGTGACATATGTAAAATATAAATATATATATATATTTTTTAATCCTCGACCGGCCCAAAAGTGAAGCGGCCCACTGGGAATTCTCCCGATTACCCACCCCGGGCCTGATGTTATCCAAGCATTAATGGCAAGGAAAGCCCAACTTATGAGGTGTTTCTCCCTCATATCTTCTTCAAGGTCTTGATAAATTGTGGCATTTTTGTTGTTGTTTTGAATTCAGTATTCCCATAGTACTTTTGTCTCTTTTGAGTTTAATAAAGAACTCTCCAAGTCTCAACTTCTGTCCAAACCGTGTCATCTTTAAAGAATGATCAACTTTTACCTACGCCAGGTGGCCTGTAATTGCAAAAAAAACGGTTTCCATTGCAGTTTTGCAAAGTTTTTCCTCTTCAGAATTGGCGAAAAAACTTTTTTTGCGATATATGGGAGTTTTTGCGCAATGTATGCGTTGCCATTGGGCGCATTTTCAATTTGCACGATTTGAAGGGTAATGGAAACGCAAACTTGACAGTTGTGACATTGTTTAGTACATACATATGCGTATTTCCCAGACTGGCTGTTTGGGGGTTCCCAAGGCAGATTTACGGTGAGAACAAACAGGCAGGAGGGCTCGGCGTGTGTGAAGCATACTAATGCATCGTGAGCTCCAGTGTCCTGCGTCCAGGAGGGGGCTGTAGCGCTTGATGGTGCCTATACCATTGCCGTTGTCACTGTTGTAAAGTACAGTTAGGTGAGTTAATTTCATAAAGCACACAATGCAGCATTGTAGCTGTAGCTGTTGAGGTAATGATAGAGTTTGAACTCTGCCATTATCGATAGTTGTTCACTGGCTGTGGAAACTGTGCAGACTTGTGGCCCTACTGAACATTTTTATAGTATTGGGCCAGTCGCTGAGTTCCCGTGGTCAGGTACCCATCCGTGAGCCCTCCAAGCTCTGACTTCACCCCGTTAAACGTGTGTGTTCATACCAAGGCCACACTCTCATTTGCTACACAATGTGTGAGCTGGCAAACATTTGCGTTTCAGGCATGTGTGTATGGCGTAGTTTAGGGTCAGCGCTGCTCTAGATGAAGTTGCTCAAATACCAGTAACTTTAATCGGCAATTGCTCAGGCTTTGTAATCTCGTTCCCTGAGGACATAATAAATTAGGATTACTGTGTGGTAAGCAGAAACAATATATGTGCCTCGTCTATGAGGACTGGCTGGGTAAGAGGGGGAGAAATGGGTCAACTGCCAAAGAGGCGATCATTAAAGCTTGTGTGTTCAGAGCCACTGCAGAGGAGAGACGTACACTCAATGTGAGAAATTCGTGTCCATCCTGCTTTTCACACACCCACAGTCTCCCCAATCCAAGATTTCTGCCATCCATCTACCTTTATTAGCCCTGCCTGACTTTATAGGCTCTCATTGCAAAAGCACACATCAGAAATATGACTTATGAACGGATTTTAAGAACAGTGCTCTGCTGCCAAAGTGGAGAGCAGGACCTTCTGCGGTGACAGCGGGTACCCAGGAGAAGACTTGTGCGTGTGTGTGTGTGTGTGCGAGTGTGTGATTTACGTACGTCACAGAGCTGCCCTCGGCTGGCCCATGAGCTCAGCAGAACTAAAGTTGCTTTTGAACCTGAATGCATTACTGGATGTGCTGGAGAACGCCAGACGCTGCAGCCTTGGCCGGCTAGAGAGGGAGGAATGGCTGGAAGGAAAGAAAGAGAAAGAACGAGAGTGATGGAGCTGTTGAAAATAAACAGAGGTAATATAGGGCATCGGAGGAGCTCCAGTGGCGGCAGGAAGGGGCACCGGCAGAACAGAGCAAATAAAGCAATAGATTAAGCACAATAAGGCAGAAAACACATGTTCTTTGGGAAAACCAAGTGTGCAATTTATTCGCTAAATTATGTATCTTGTCATTGGCCCCATTTATCATGTCTGGGTCAAACTCTAACTCGGGAAGTTTCATGTGCATGAGGTCCACTGCTCATTTGTGATGGGAAGCAGTTGGTATTAAAATGATGAGGCATATGTGCACTGTCTTAACGGGTGAGACAGCATTGCCCTATAGAGATTCAATTAACATAAACTATCTATATCTGAGTATGCATGATGCAAAATGGTTCTCCAAGCCTGTGGCGGAGAGGGCACTGAGGAGGGGTCGGATGATGGCACCGCCAGTCTTCAGTTACAGCAGCTTTAGGACAAGCGATTGAAGTCGTCTCCTCCCTCCCGCCTGTGTGAAACATGCCTCTCATTTGCTCTCGATGTATATTCATGTGTGCCAATGCCACAATACAAGGTCTGGCACATTAACCCAGCTCTTCTGCATGCCAATTGATAATCGCTTCATATTGGTGTCTAGACTTTTGATGCATTTGATGCAGGCAGACTTATTATTTTTCTTCCTGGTTGTGTGTGCGATGGGTGTGTGTGTGTGTGTGTGTATGAAGGGGGGGGGGGGTAAAGTGAGCATTCTATTGAGGTCTTAGTTTGGCTAATCTCCACCATGTGACAGCGTGCAGGGCTTTGCTGCCATGGAATGCCACAGGCTCTTGTGTTGGGGACAAAACAGACAGAGGCTTAATCTGCAGGGGTGGCAACACTATGAGTCCCAGAACACCAGTACACTTCATCCTGGAGGAGGGGAGAGAACGTTCTCAGGGTTTAACCCGTCGTCATCATCATGCTACCTTAGTCTCCACAACCTCAGCTGACAGAGCCAGGGTTCAACCTCTCTTGGAAAAATTGCAGCCGAGGCTCATAAGAAAATGTATCTGTGACCAAAACGCTAAATACATTGCGTTATACATGTTTCGCAACAGTTTCAAAGTGATATGTCCAGTAAATGTGGCGCTAAAAGCGTGTTTAGCTTTTTCCGGAACAGATGAGCGTGAATATGGCAACGTTGGCGTTTGTGCGTATCCCCGCAGTTCTGAGTGGAAATGTCCAGTGAGTGGCGCTAAAAACTCAATGCTCTAAAACACTAAACCCGCCCAATAGTGTTAACAAAAGCAAATGTGACATAAAAACTAAATTGTATGGCATTTTAGCTTGTTTTTGAACTCTTTTGTCATAACTCGTCTTTCACGGGATTCGTACCCGAACTCAGTACAATTCTGTACCAGCTGAGCTACTGAACTATACTATGTACTATAGTAGATGTAGTTACTATAGTAATTACTATAAATTGTGAATAATTACATGCAACTAACCTAAACCACATCCTAAACCTAACCCCATAGTAAGTACATGTTGTTAATTATTATTACTCAACACTTAAATGTATAATTTCACTAAAACGGAGAAAGTGTAATCCACATATCTGCTCCACACCACATAGGACACATTATGTCCGGGCCTTGAAATGAACATTGGAGGTGTATTGGGTTATTATTGTTGCAATATTCAATAGATTCACAAAATACAGTACAACCAGATCCACAAATACATTTACACACATAAACACGTTTAACGTTTGGGAAAAGTAGTCAAAGTTTTCTACTTTATTTGTATTTTTTTAAATATCTTTCTAAAAGATTTCAACCAAGGCACACATTTACAATAGATGTAAATGTGTGCCTTGGTTGAAATCTTTTAAAAAGAGAAATATATTTTTTAAATAAAGTAGAACTACTTTTTCCAAAAGAGCTGTTAACTTCAAATTATGAATAGCATGTAGCTTGACAAACCACAGTTTGAAAGTATCTTCAGAACCCTGAGGAGAGAGAGAGAGAGAGAGAGAGAGAGAGAGAGAGAGAGGGTGTGGATATCTCTCAGCTCCACCCCTTCACCCGTCTCTCTCTCTCTCTCTCTCTCTCTCTCTCTCTCTCTCTCTCTCTCTCTAGTGCTGCACTCCCTGGTCTTAATTAAAAAAAATAATTGTAATTTGCATCACAATGGCCTCCATTAGTGAGCTCTTGCCATCAGGACTGCAGTGAAAACGAAACATCAGATGAGCTTCAGCGACGGGAGCCTCTTACATCATCTGGAGGAGCAAATCCACTGGAGAGGGCCTGAGTGCCGGCCGGTTCCTGACCGGCACACACACACACACACACACACCCCAGCTCTCTTTATACCCCCCCTCGTCCTCTCCTCAGCTGTCTTGCTCTACAATGGCTTGAGCATCTTTTGTAGAATTAACGGTTTGTAGGAGCAGGGGAACAATGTATGAGAAGAGAGGAGCACAGGGTTCCCACACACAGCCTCCACATGCCCCCCCCCCAGACACACACACACACACACACACACACACACACACACACTCAACACCACACAGCTGATCCAACCCTCCTCACTGCCAACAATAACACACACACACGCACAGAAACAGAAAATGCACACACATATATGTTCACACTGTCACAATTCACTCAACCTACACACACACACACACACATAATTATTTGGCAAAAAAGGCAAACTAAAGCTACAGGTGTTATTTTACTATGCAAAAAAAAGAGAAAATGCATTAAAATACTCACTGAAAAAACCATATATAATTGGTTATTAATATTCCGTTGGTTCTCTTTTGTTTGTATGCTTGCATGTTTGTTTGTTTGCATATGTTCATATTTTGGCTGTCATACAAATAAATTATGTCATCAAAATGTGGCATGTTTCATTGCATTATCACTAATAAAATAAAAATTTTAATAATATTTGAATATTTTCATAGGCTGGACGTCACTGTTGGCCACTTCTCTGTACACACACCTCCAGTCTAACGCTTCTCTATGTGCAGAATCCAGCGGGATGATGTGGAGGCAGGATCGGCCAACACACACCAGGAAAAGCATCCATCAATCCTGTTATAAAAGCATCTCAGGAAGAACCTTATGAAGTTCCTCGAGGGAATGTGTGCAAAACTACAATCTAAAGTCATTTTCAACATGTGGTCACTGCAATCTGTGCAAACATAGTTTTGATGACCACTATTATCCTCAAATCTAGCATGCACGTAAAAACATGCTATAGACTGGTCATGACTGCTTAATTCAGGATTAGCTTACTTCTAGAAACAGTTTTGTCCATAAAATACCCCCCCCCCCCCCACTTAGCACATACTTGCACTGAGTTTTAATTGCCAGTAGAGACAGGCGATGTGGGGCGGTGTGGGGGGGGGGGGGGGGGGGGTGGGGGGTATTGGGGGTGAAGCTCATTGTGATGTCGTGGCTGGAGGGTTTTTGGGTAGCTTGATTAATTTGTAGTGTCATATGTGGGAGGGCTCATCGGGATGGGGGTTATGGGAATTCACTAAACCCCAAACACTGTGAGAAACACAGAGGGAAATGCTAATAGAGAAATGAATATTCAACACTACCTCATAGCTCGCTTTTATTTCCCCCATAAAAGGAACTGAACGCATTTTGAAATGGCATTAATGTTGTCAAATTGAAGTTTAACCTTCCGCTGGAAATGTTCAATACCGATGATGAGTGCGGCTTGATTTCTGCTTGATCTCAGTTCCCTATGTAATGCCGTCTGCGCTATTAAGATGTTACATGTACATATCAAGGAATCAAACAGCATCACAACTGAGATGGATCAGTTGTTTCTCCTAAACAGCAATGTTTAGAGCAGTCTTCTAAGACCATATGATATATGCCCTATTACTATACTATTACTATATCCATGTAGTATTATAGCTCTATTGCGCATGTCAACGATTGTCTTATTTGTGTTTATTTTTATGAGAAACGTTTCAGACAGTGTTGATGCATGAACTGAGATCTGTGAAGGTTCTTGAGAATCGCTAGAGCCCACCTTCCAGTTTCCGAGAGATAAAGGCATGAAGATGAGAAGAGGCACAACACTTGTGTGGAGTGTCCAGCGCGTCAGTGGCGGTGTGTGTGTGTGTGTGTGTGTGTGTGGTAACCTTGAGGGACTCAGAGAGATGGATTTTTTTTCAAATTTTCAAGATTTGAAGAATCTTCGTTTGTATTCATAAAAGAAAATCATATACATCTGGGAAATCTTAGGTGATTTATTTCATTGACCTTGTTGAAATGCATTCTGGGATAGCCTTATCTCTAAAGCCAGGTCTCTTTAGTAACACTCACAATTATTTGTCTGATGTTTACACCTAAATCGCTTCATCAGACTGGAAAGGTCAGCCGTTATATATATAGATCAGGATCACACACACAACTATTGGTGCAGTTGTGGTGTGTGAGGACATACTGTAAGGCTTTAGTGGTGTTTAGTGCTTTTGTTCTCTTAGCATCTGTAACGGATCAAAACAGAAGAAGATCTATTTCCAGAGCCAGCTAATCATTACCATGCTCTCAGTATTGTGTGTAAAAAGATGCTTTTCAGGAGCTTGCAGAAGTTTGATGTCATCATGTGGGAGTGTCCCATCGGAACCACAGACTCACCATGAGCCAGACCCCAGAGAAGAGCTCTGCCAGAATGCTGATGAGGATTTGATGTTTTAGATAGCTATTCATTTTCAGAAGACAGTGTAAGTAGTGCTTGCCCATCATGCTCATCATGGCGCAATAGGACCAGTTACATTGGGGTGTTATGAGTGCTAAAATGTTCAGAATGGTTGTTAGTGTTTGGCTATGTGGTTGCTAGGACATTGTGGTTGCCAGGGTTTTGCTATCCAGTTGCTAATGTGTTCTGAACGTTTTTAGCATGTTGCTGGTGTCTTTGGGTCGGTTGCTATTAACCTACCTCAAATCTCTATGATATACTGGTCTGGTGATATTGCTCACTTCCCTTTTTCAATTTAAGTGTAGTTTTGCATAGCTTAGGATAATTTCCCATTTTCACACTTTCCCCCCCTTGAGCTTTACACATGACAACTTCCCCAAAATGGACCGTGTCAGTAAAAGAACATCAGCTGAGTGAAATGTGTCATTCTGGCTTGGGATTCCAGTCTACTTGGCAATTTAGTGACTGTAGTCAGAGACAAATGCAGCCCTTCAGCTGTTGTTGACTCGGTCATGATTCCTGGTGCCTTCGACTGCTATGGAAATATGACAGGTGTGATCTATGTTCGACTGATGATAAGTAGCGCCACCTGTCTGTCTCAGGCCGACTGGGCTAATGCATCACACTGAGGGATGTTTTACTGTGTGACTATATCCATATGGCAGAGATCAGCTCTGGGGTTGATGGTCATATTGGCAGTCTGCAGAATAAGGGTTGGTGGAAACCTGTAAATACTGTGGCAGACACTAATGGTATCTGATGGCAGTTCAACTCTATAGCAGTTCAACACTTCATTCAGCTCTTTAACACCTCAGGAGATGGAGGAATGCTGGAGTAGAAAGTACCTTTACCAGCAAACAAAAACACACAATGTAACTCTGACACTGAGTTACATTGTGAATCAGGCATCACATTTGCATCTGACATGCAATGCATGGCCATTACTAGAGGTAAAATCAGTTTCCCATGATGTTCCACCAGTGTCTGATCCTATATGGGCACGGCAGGGTGGCCTTCACACAATACCACGCATCTGATGACTGATGGATGAGCCCGGCTCAGTGCTCGCCGATAACACACAATCAACAATCAATCAGAGCCTGTCAACCTAGCCTTTATGTGGACCCTTAGGTCAAGAGACCTGCCAGGAACCCTCCTATGACCAATGATCCTGCTGCATTACATGCACTGCTTCTTTCTAAAAACAAGTGTTTGTTCGAGAGATTACGGCTATGTGTTTCTGTGGCACTGATTTCAAAAGAAACCACGCTCGAATAGTTCAAGAGGTCAATGTCAACACAGCTCCTATCTACTTCTATATGCCAAAATCTAACAAAAAATAACAAGTTGGCAAAAAATCTGCCACAAATTTGTGATACAATATAAGATTTGCTTAATACAAATCAGAGTTAAACATGTATTTTCTGGCTGACAAAGCTAACGCACATGCTTGCTTTAGCATGCCCTGGAGAGTTTAGTTAGCTGTAGTTTTCAGATAAACCTGAAGGACTTGATTAGCTGGACCAGGTGTGTTTAATCAGGGTTGAAGCTGAACTCTGCAGGTTTTTTGCAGGAGTTTTGCACCCCTGTTCTGGGCTGAGGTCCATTTTAGAAACCAGGCAAAACAAATTGCCAACTAACTCTCATTCGATTATTAGTAGACTGTTACGTAGGGTTAGGTGTTAGGCGAATAAGTTGACTTGTAGTTGCCAAGTTACTTATAGTCAGTAGAATGTCTGTTTGGGAGCATCGAAATAAAGTGTTAGCAGATATTAAGCAGACAGTCTACTAATGCTCTAATGACTGATAGTTGACATGTAGTTGCCAAGTTACTTATAGTTAGTAGAATGTCTAAAGTGGACTATCGAAATAAAGAGTTACCAAACAATTAGCCCCTAATTCGAGAGGCTCTTTTAACTGAAAGATGGCTCTACCTTTCCTCATATTGCGTGTTAAGATTTCTCTCATTTGTTTATCAATAAATGGCCAGTAAATAGAAAGCGTTAGAGTTTGGTTTGACTGAAGTTCAGCAGTTAGCAAGGTATTAAAACAGTCCAGAGCGGATGGATGGAAGGTTCCAGTTCCTCTTTTGGACCGTCAGTACTGTTGAATCCTTGCCCATGTTCCTGGAGATGTGTGTAGTAAAACTGAACAGCAGCTCAGAAAACACTTGTGTCAAATTGAGTCAAGATGTACTTTCTCTGTGTGTGCCGCCGGAGAAAGTGTTTACCTGTCGGTCAACAACGTGAGGTGTCACCTGTCAATCACTGACAAATGGCGAGTCCAGGAAAACAGCGACGGCATCTTGGATCGCTAGCGAAGGCTGTGGTGGATAAATGAGAGGCCTTGTGTGTTAAAGCAGGGCTGCTGGCTTAGCTAACCTCATCCTGGGGCAGTTTGCATCACGTGAAGGGCAAAAGCAGTTGTTTCAGTTCCACAGAGGGTGACCACTGCCTCAAACACAGCCAACCCTCAAAGAGTCACTTCAGCCATTATTACACACAACTCTACATTCACCAGTCATATTCTCACTGGGCCTCATTCATGAAACAAAAGCAGAATGACTTTCTGGGCGAATCATTCTTAAAACCAACTATTTACAGCATAATGCTTGTACACAGACATTCATTGTGCCTGTGTTTCATGAATTGAGGATCTACAGACCAATTCTATGTGTATGAGTTTTTTGTCTTGTGAGAAGTGTAAAACTGAAAGGGCTTTCTCAAAGCGTGAGGGGGGGAAATATTCAACACTGCACAGAACTGAAACTAAAGATCTTTTTACTTACTCAAGGTTTTCAACTGTTGCTCTTCTTGAAATGATTCAGCAGTTTATAACCCATTCTGGAGGCTGTGTTTTCCCTCGCATTAACAGGAGCAGAGCTTCAAATCTGTACTTTTCAAATGTCATATACCTTGGAATTGAGTCAGTGTTTCCCATGGGCTGCATAAACTGGAAGCGGAGCAAACTTTCCCCTTTAGCGCTGACCTAATCCATTGTTGTGTGGCTTTTAAAGGTTAACGTTTTGGAAGCTGGTTCTAGATCAGCATACAGGGAAGCGCTGGAGAGCGAGTGGTCTGGGAACGGCATGTCCGACCCTTTCAAAATCTCCCAAACTCTTTGTGGACGAGGAGAATGAGGGGAAAAGGCACTGGAGAAGTGTGTGTGTGTGCCTGGGGAGAGAGGGGAAATGTGTTTGACATACGCTCAGCACACACTGCCGGGGAGGCAGGAACAGCAGGACACGATTAATGACCGCAGAATAAGATTGTTACAATATGGCCTCCCTCGGCCCTGCCTCCCTTTCTGTCGGCCTGTCATATTTCACAGCCCTGTTTCACGAGGGGCCGTCCATTCGTGCGTTTTGTTTTTCCCCCTCTCCTTTCATTGCTCCCCCTCTCTCTCTTGATTCCTCAGTAAGCGTCATTGATATGCAGCAGTGTGTTCCTGGACTGCAGACTCTGTTCTCATGGTCGGCCTTTAAAACAGCTTGGCGCTGACTCACGGGTCCACAACTCTTGTAAACATTCAGGTAATGTTTCCCAACTCTTTGAAATGCGAGTTTTACCATCGCAGATGTTCCTAAAGTGCACATGTGACACAGTGAAGAAACATTTGACATGAAACAAGTGGATTTCTAAGCTGGATCTTTCTCAAAGTCAAGTCAAGTCAGCTTTATTTATACAGTGCTTTTTACAACACAGAATGTTTCAAAGCAGCTTTACAGAGATAACAGGACAATAATGCAACAAAGTTTGTTTCCAGAAGAAATCACAGTCCAGCTTAAGTAAGTTCAGTGATGGTTATATATATAGAGAGAGTCGCTCTGGAGTAAACCGTGATGTCATCGTCCAGCTCAGTTCTTAGACAATAGTGTCAATGCAGGCAGATCAATATTATTGTTGAATATTAAATAGTTTTTGCTTATTCCCCGTGTCTCATGCGTTCCCTCGCTAACAGTGGCTGGAAAGAGAAGTGACAGCTGTTTATTTAGCTTGCCCTCGATGTCACAGGCGAGCACTGATAACCCAAACCCAGACTTTAGCATGCTGATTTGTAGTACAACAAATAAAAGTGGGTTTTGAAGACATCTGCGAGGGTTGAGGGCAGAAATCTGGCAGCCAAATGTTGGGATTCCAGCAGTGAAACCGTGAGCCGTCCTGAACTGCAGGTCTGGGATCTGGGCTTCAGAAAGCTGGAGCGACTCGTTGGATCTTTGCACATGAGCGTGTCCATAGCCAGCCCAGCACGGCTGTGTTTGTTGACACGTCCAGAGGAGAATTTCAGTGTTTTCGCACTGTTCATCAATCAGGAGCAGGCTTGGTTTTTCCCAGGGTCAGAAATGCTCTGGAAGTACAGCTGCTGCGTATGCGTTCACCCAAACCACCAACTATATAATCATGTTAACAGCGGCTCCTGTCTCGTTTGTTATCTTCACTATAGAACCATTTAGACATGTTCAGTATTGAAGTCTTGTGAGTTACTGTAAGTGAATCTGACAACAAACAATGCCTGAGTCACATTTCATCCCAAAATGAAAACAAATGTTTTAAGGTGTCCTTGTTACAGTGTAATGATACAGTTAAGAACTGAGAAATATTAAGCAACTACATGTACGTACTAATCTCAAAATACCTGCATGTACACTGTAAAAAGTAATAACTGAATATTTTTAAGAAAAGCATGTAAACTTAACTCATTATGACAAATTAGTGAATGCAATAGTTAAACTAAACTTTAGTGAACTGTTCTTAGAGCATCTAGTGTGTTGGACTAAATGCATGTTTGCACTGTTATGGTGTTATCTGGTGCACAACATTGTCACACAAAAAACAGTGAATACATTTTAGAGCGAATACAATTTGAAATGGTTGTTAATAATTCTAGAGTATTTTTCTGCACACTGTCAAATAAATGGCCAATAAGATTTCAGCTTTTTGAGCACTCCAGTCTAATTAGCACATTCCCAATTATTATTGTGAAGTTTACCGTGCTTGCAACTTCTGACTCAGGCGCGGCGGCCATCTTGTCCGAGGACACAGGCACAGCAGGCTTGATGTGAACAGTCTCTGGCATGGCAGGCTTGATGTGAAGAGGCTCAGACTCGGTGGGTACTGTGGGGTTGTAGGGCTCCTCATCCGCAAAACCCACAGTAAACGATGAGCCACTTAACAACTAGGCATAGTCTATGAATTCTGCCAAGGACCAGTGGATCTTTCCCCCGGGAAGCTGGGAGCGAATGGGCTCATTTTTGGTGGTGTAAATTTATTTATTCTGAAGCAATATTTTCAGATTTTACATACTTAAATCTTCCTATTTGTAATATTTAGCCCAGGGTGTTATTTATCTTTATAAAGAGAATTTTTATTACCTTATTAAATGTATGCATCATCTTTCATGTCAAATTCTTACATTTGATCAATAAATTCAGTTATAAGACAGGGCTGTTACCCATCAAATTAAATAATTTGCACTGCAAAATTACAACTGCAATAAAGAATGTTATTAGATTGATGTTTTAAATAAATGTTTGAATATACAAATAAGAAAAAATGCAATACTACCAATAGGTGGCGGCGAGTGACCGTCTTAATTAGTGAGTCATTGAGTCATTCATACAAACGATTCGCTCAAAACGCGGAATCATTCAGTAATAAAACACCGTGCTGTATCCTAAGTGTCTTTTACTTTCCTCTGGAACTATTTTCAATACTACCAATAGGTGGCGGCGAGTGACCGTCTTAATTAGTGAGTCATTGAGTCATTCATACAAACGATTCGCTCAAAACGCGGAATCATTCAGTAATAAAACACCGTGCACGTATCCTAAGTGTCTTTTACTTTCCTCTGGAACTATTTTCATAGGTGAAATAGAACAAAAACAGTTAATATTGTTTGTGTCTAAGTAACGTAATATTAACTAGGCTACTTGTTTATTGAACTATAAATTCAATGTAACATTTTTAATCGTGATAATATTCAGCAATACAGCTCCCTTGGTTGTGTTATGTTAAACTAAATCATATGTTATAAATAAATTGAATGTTTACCTCAGTACATTTCTTCTGTGAGTCTCTATACGTGTGCTGTTACACTCATTTGTGTTGATTTCTCCATGAATGTATCTCTAACAAAGAGCCTCAACACGACTCTGTTACCAGAAACACACGACCATTATCAATCACTGTTTACACTGAATGTAATACAATCACAATCAGTACAATCCAGTCCCTCACATTCACACTCACAACCATCATACTTATTTTCATAGATTCACAGCTTCATATATTAACTTTAGGTAATTACAGCATATGACAAAAACAATAATGTGTTCCGCTACTCCTATTCTAATTTGACAAAAGCAATGCCTGGGTCGCATTTCAAAATCAAAAGAAAAACACAATTTTTTTATTAAGAATTAAAGTCTTTTTTAAGACTTTTTTTTTTACAATTTTTTAATTTTTTTTATACATTACGTTAAATTATGAAATTCTTTTCATGACAATTAAAACATGTTCTGTAATGCTGTAATCTGTATTTAACTTTATCCTAAGTGTCTTTAACTACTAACATTAAATGAATCAATTGATACAATGCACTTATTGTGTAAACACATAGTATTTATATTTCATAATACCTTGCATGTAATTACAGCTGTAATTAATAATTCCAGTGTTGCCACATAACCGTACCCGTCTCCACCTCAGCATCAGCACAGGTGTTGCACAGTCACTACACTGTTCTGACGTTAGTAGTTAAAGGGAATGTCTAATGCAGTTTCATGCATTCTGACTTATTTACACTGTGAAAGAGTTGGATTCTCATGCTAAACATTGCCAAAGTTTCATTTAAGAGTATTTCTGTGCCAAATGCACTGCTTCAAGTCAAGTCCCCTTTATTTATACAGCACTTTTTAAAATACAGCTTCACAGTGATGACGAAATCAAAGTTTCAAAGTACAACAAAGTTTGTTTCTAGAAGAAAATTGCGTCATCGTCCACCTGAAGTAAGGCGGATCAATAATACTGTTGAATATTAAATGTCCCCAGATGCTAGAGTAATAACTACTTTCAATTAATCTTTTGGGATCGAATTATTGTGAGATGTTTCACTATAAACTACAGACATGGCATCTGAGGGCTATTCTCATTTTTCTCAGAGCTCCACTAAGCTTTTCCTCTAGTAATGACTTTAATGTCAGGGTTCACATTCACTCTTTGGCTGGAATTTCACAGGAGAGCAACAGAAATCGGCTCACGTTGCAGAAAGGAGAGCGCAACAGACAGAAGAGAGATGGCGAGTCCAGTGGTGTCGTCTGGCAGCTCATCCCAGTGATACCAGTGATCACGTACCTGTTCCTCCAGATCCTCATTTGTGCTCCTGGTGCTCCTGATGTCCAGATGTCCAGATGTCAGTGTTGAACACATGGCTCTGCTCGTGTCTCCTCACCCCTGTTCCTCCAGATCCTCCTCTGTGCTCCTGGTGCTCCTGATGTCCAGATGTCAGTGTTGAACACATGGCTCTGCTCGTGTCTCCTCACCCCTGTTCCTCCAGATCCTCCTCTGTGCTCCTGGTGCTCCTGATGTCCAGGTGTCAGTGTTGAACACATGACTCTGCTCGTGTCTCCTCACCCCTGTTCCTCCAGATCCTCCTCTGTGCTCCTGGTGCTCCTGATGTCCAGATGTCAGTGTTGAACACATGGCTCTGCTCGTGTCTCCTCACCCCTGTTCCTCCAGATCCTCCTTTGTGCTCCTGGTGCTCCTGATGTCCAGATGTCAGTGTTGAACACATGACTCTGCTCGTGTCTCCTCACCCCTGTTCCTCCAGATCCTCCTCTGTGCTCCTGGTGCTCCTGATGTCCAGATGTCAGTGTTGAACACATGGCTCTGCTCGTGTCTCCTCACCCCTGTTCCTCCAGATCCTCCTCTGTGCTCCTGGTGCTCCTGATGTCCAGATGTCAGTGTTGAACACATGGCTCTGCTCGTGTCTCCTCACCCCTGTTCCTCCAGATCCTCCTCTGTGCTCC
>CM038621.1:1287500-1335000 GCA_021554675.1 Leuciscus idus | reverse complement strand
CAAACATTTTAGCCATTTTCACAAGATTTATTTTTCTTTTCTTTTTTTTCTTGAATGTGTGAATTAGATTTTAAAATGAACATCCAAATGAATCAATTCACTACTTGTCAGTCTGCTGGGAGTGGGAGAGAAAAATAGCTGGATTAATGTCAAACTACTAGTTATTTACTTATGTTAATATGCTTGAATGATGTTTCTGAATAAATCAGTTTAATCGACCAGTGAAATATTGTGAGTTTGGCTCTGGCTTTCAGAGAGAGGTTTCAGAGGAAGCTCAGCAATCTCCTGTCTCTTCCACTTCATACTTTTCTTAATAGTTTCCTGGAGAATTAATCCTTCTCTTCTGAAAACAAAGCATTTTCACATCTGAATGTCACTTTTAGAGATTTCTATGCGAATATTAGCCAAAGAAATCAACTAATTTAGTAGATTCATACTGTATGTCATGATAAATCATAATAACGTTAACACTGTGAGACCCAATCAGAAAACATTTCTGCATTCAGAAGAGTTTAGGGCCACTTCAATAAAGACCTTCACACCATGTAATGTCATCATATGTGTGTGTGTGTGTGTGTGTGTGTGTGTGTGTGTGTGTGTGTGTGTGTGTGTGTGTGTGTGTGTGTGTGTGTGCTGGAGCCAAAGAACAATCGTTTAAGGATGATAATTGAAAACAGTTGGAAGGATAGTGGTGGAAAATCCCATAATTATATCAAGATTATTCCTCAGTGTATTATTGAATCTGGGCATTGAGTTGAGAATACAGCCATCTTAAACTTCACTTGCGTTCACTGTGCGTTTCCCAGAAGCATCGTAAGCAAACTGTGGTCGCAAGTTCTTTCATTGACGACACTGTTCAACGTTTCCCGAAAACCATAGTTCCAACAAACATTCGCAAACAGCTTTGCAAACTTACGTGATTATCTCTGGGATGTGGTTAGAAGCATTGATCCTAATCTTAGATGTTAACTAAGATCCTTCTATTATCTATTGAATCCCACAATAATATTGAAAATATCCATAAGCTTAATATATAAAAAAAAAAATCATAATTTATTGGGTTCTTTCAATTGGGAGGTGTGTCACTTTAAGGAACGTCACTACCAAACACCTTTTTCTGCAATTAAACACACTTTTTTGTGTGATATTCCATAATATGTAGTTTGTGTGTGTGTGTGTACAACCGTTCAGAACTGTGCTAGCTAACCATGTGCTGATTAGCATCTTTGAGCTAGCCTCTAAAGCATCTAAACTTCGGGAGTGACATCATTGTTTTGGTAGTGGAAAAAAAAGGAACACAATCATTTATTTGGAGGAAATAAAATTTTAGTACAGTTTTGCAAATCATTAGTGTTTCAGTATGTGAGTTAAAATTGTGTAATCCGCTACCAAAACATTACTATCACAACCGAAACATGGGATGATTTGTCAAAAATAAGGTATATTAATGATCAACTAAGATGTTATTATAGTGTTTGTTCCTATTAATATTCAAACGAATGAATCCTTAACTTTGAAATCAGTATGATAAACTTTATGCCTTTTACAAAGAAAGATTGAATTCAAAATACAACAAATCTCATAAATTACACTTACAATATTGTTAAAATTGTAACTGTTATTGATTTACTTGTGAAAACTTTTTTAATAAAATAGCAAAAAAAGATGTCTTTATAGGTCAATATAACCCTTGTTAATAAATTATTCATTATTGTGTTTCGGTAGTATCACATTTGGGGAGAGGAAAAATATTCCAAAACTTTCTGAAAATCTGCTGATTTCATTATGTTTGTAGTGTGTTGTGCTTGTGTGTGTGTTCATGATTCAGTGTGTTCACATCTGGCTTTACTTTATCTGCATATTCACTTCATCAAGTTTGAAGCGTTTCAGCCAAAATAGAAGCTTTACGAAGTGAAATGTTAAAAGCTTGAGGGTTCGAACATTTGTATCAGTGAAGAATTTAAGGCATAAATATTAGTATTAAAACATTACATTTATTTTAAATAATTACATTAAAAAGAGATTTAAAATAAATTACAATTGTAATTTACAAGAGAAAATCTCTTACAAGAGATTTTTTTTTTTTTTTTAGTAATTGGTATAACTACAACTACTACTACTACTAATAATAATATAATTCCTCAATATATCACTAAATAATTACACTTTTTTTAAATAAATGAATTATTTTAAATAAAAATAATCAAAATAAAACACTTACGGAAAAAGATTCAATATTTTATGTTTCCTTGCATATCATGTACAAACATCAGAGAACCAAATAACTTAATATTTGAACGTGAAATTGTAATTCCAAGTATTATTATATCTTTTATAATTCATTTAATATTATCTTTATTAATAACGTTATTAATATTTCATTGAAATGCTATGAACATGCAGTCATTGACCGTTAAGGGTCTGGTTTGACGGACAGGGTTTAGATTAAGCCAGGATTAGGCATTTGTTTGTCTCGAGATGCACACCAGTTATGTATTTTCTAAGGCATGTTTATTAAAGCTGCTTAAATGTCTTGACTGAACTATGATATCTCAGTGCAAGTTGTTTTGTTAGTCTGGGACTAGACTCAAGCCTCGTCTGTGAAACCAGGGGTTTATGACAGGATAAGGCTCTACACATTCATATATTGGCTCAGTGAGTTAGTTTACTTTTACTGTCTTTTGATTGGGATTTTCAACATTAATGCACTTTAAACAAAAGTATAAATCCGTATGAAATAAATATGTGGGAATGGCCGTATGTCGTTGCTGTAATTCTTGCTTTCTGTAACTCAGACATGTGTATACAATGAATAATGTTGTATAAATAAAGCTGACTTGATTTAACTTCTCTGATGACAAGGGGCGGGGCTATAACCTGTCACTCACATGAGATCCACCAATAGCAAACCACAACCATCCAATCAGTTCCTGACAGACACAATCAAGCCCCGCCCACATTTGATCTGCACTGCTGCATTGTTTCCCTGATATCCGTCACAGTGAGAGACGACTGCAACTTCCGTTATAATTCCAGAGTTCCTGATAAGTTTGTCTTCAATAGATTCATCAGTCTGGATACTAAATCTCGAGATCTTAAGATGTTAATATTCCGCTGTGGTAATGATTTCTCCAGTGTTTTGTGGTTCATCAGTGGAGTGTGTTCAGTCCGAGGGACCACCCATAGGGCCGATGTGTGTGTGTGTGTGTGTGTGTGTGTGTGTGTGTGTGGAATAATGATGAGTCCCTCTGGGAAACACTGGGATCCTTTCCTGTCTCTCTGATCGGACATTCCCATTCCATCAAACGCTTCGCTGCCACTGCAGGCAAATGCACTTCCTAAATCTTTATTACAGTTGTGAAATTTAGCAGACTGGACAGTGGCTTAAACTGAATTGGTTAAATTTTCTGTGTTACAACATGAGCCTCAGCTTGAGCTGACAGTCAAACACAGTTCACTTCTGACATTTCACTTCCAGTTAAGATTTGATTTGGACACAAATGAATGCAGGTTAAATTACACCAGTTTTGTTTCATTTGACACACAAACACACACACACACACACACACACACACACACTCACTTTGTGGGTCTTCTAGAAAGGATTACACAAAATAGGACACTGTGTAGACCGCCTACATAAAAAATAAATACATTTAAAAAAAGAATTGAATTTTCATAAATGGGGATATAACAAAAAATATGTTTTCTCAGATTTAGATTTTTTTTTAAATCACGCAATGTTATGTTTTTGAATTGCTACTTTATATGCATTAGCTGATTTGTTTCTACTTGTTTTAAAATAAAATCTTTCCTTTTTTGCCATTTTTGATGTAAAATGCTTGGTATAAAACCATTTTGCACAGATACATTAGCGCTTTCATTCATGCTGTTAATCCAAAGTTTAACCGATGAACTTACACTGATGGAGGGAAACTCCAAGAATATTGTAGGCCACATACACTACATTCAGATCGGATATGTCCAACAAACCTATAAGCCCTGGATTCAGATATTCTCTGGTCAGTTTTAGGCCTGGAGATAAATCTGATATGACTGGGAGATGTGCATTTAAGCGGACGGATCGGATATTCCCGTCAATGCGCCTTCAGAGACCAATGCTTTTCCGGGTCAGTACGTCTACCTTGGGGTTGTTTCGACAGGTGTACAGTGTAAATGCAGATATCAGATATGGGTCACTACTAGAAGAAGATGTAAGCGTTAAAACAATCTGATATAGTCAACAAATCACAACTGTGCATCAAGACCTGCAGTGCAGATGCAGCCATAGTCTCCCTATAGCAGCCTTTCAGAACAAGTTAAAGCCAAGAGTCCAGCTGTGTCTATCATGCACTCATTTTCTTGACCATTTCTGTCATCAGACATATTGTTCTGCGGTTTATAGATGTGTTTTCTCGCTGTTGTTTAATTATCTAGGACACAGTGTCGCTTCACTGATCTCCTGATGACTGATGAAGTCACTGCTGTTTGTACAGCCGAACGCTGGAGTTCCTGTGTTCCTCCTGATGAAAGATGAGCAGTGAAAGTCTGATCGCTTTATCAGCTGTAGCTTTATCATCTCTCTTATACTTTACAGACGCCATTCCACATCAAGTTTTATGTTAATAAAAGCTGAATTCATTGCATGTCTACTGAATTTTCTTCCTCTTTAATGTTGGATGAGTAGATCGCTGTGTTATAGTGGTGTGTTAATGTCATAAACATCCCACAAAAAGACATCAAGCTTGAAAAAGACATTCTAAAACAAAGGATATTTTCTATATCTTTCTTTTTATTGCAAATAATGATACAAAAGATAAGCTTCTTTTAAGACGGTGGCATGTTTTACAGTTTATTTGAATGACATAAAGAACAAGGGAAAGAAAGAAATGCTGGTGTTTTCATAGAGATGTTGTAGCCGACGGCCTGCAGAAGTTCCAGTTGTTTCTATGACAGGTTTGATCAAGTCTCACAATTATGATCGGCTCTCAACTAGATTATCAAAAAGAACATTTTAAATTTTTTTAAAAAATGGAAACATTAACAAATGATAAATAAATGAGATGGTTAAAGTTTGCACTACAACTAAATCATAATCATCTCTGGAAACATTTTATCACAAATTAGTCGTACAAAGCCGAAGTACATGATAGTATTACTTTCAAGTCAAACGAACACTAATGAATAAATTAAAGAGGTTAAGACTCCATGGCATCTGAAGGAATGTCAATCTGACCAATGGGGAGCTACGGAGGAGCCTCAGGTCAAAGGGCACTTCCTGTTTCTCCTCCACGATCTCTATAGGCACAGATGGATGAAGGCAGTTTTCACGGAAACACCAGCTCAAATATGGCAAACACGCTTAGGCACGGACTCTAGAAGCGTTCGAGTTCAGACTGTACATCTTTCCCCAGCTAACTTGCACGTACTCTGCCCAAAGTTTTAAGAACCCCTCACAAATATATACAGAGGAAAATATCAGGCAAAAGGAGTCTTTACAAAAATATCATCAGTGAAGGAGGTCACAGACAGCTGCGTATAAATCCCCCAATCCAACAAAACTGAGAAGAAAAAAAAACACATACACAGTACATACTAAAATAATTATCTTGATCTGTCCTCACAGAGGATTTCTCTTCATTATATCTAGAAAAATATAATCACAACTCCAAGCAATGTAAAAAAGGCACAGTCGGGAGCCATTCCGTGAGTTTGAGTTCTTTGAAAGATCTCCAGGATTTCGAACGGTCTCAGGAGGATCTCAGGAGGGTCTCAGGAGGGACTCAGGAGAGTCTCAGGAGGATCTCAGGAGGGTCTCAGGGCCGGGACAGCTGGGTGTAGACCGGTTGCTGCTGCTCCCAGTGCTGAGGGCTGTGTGGTGGAGGCACCGACGGGACGCCCGCCGTGTCCGCGATGGGGGTGTAGATGGGCCTCTGGCTGGGGCTCATGTAGCTGAAGGCGGGGTACTGGCTGTAGTAGGAGCTAGCAGGGCTCTGGTGCTCGTACTCGTACTGCGGGCGGGCGGTGGAGGGGTAGGGCGAGCTGTAGTGCTGCAGGTTGAAGGTGGCGTAGCTGGCGTGCTGTGGGGATCCCTCGCTGTAGTGGCCGGGACTCAGCTGCTCCGTCTTGATCTGAGTCCTTTGCTGGGGTGGCTCGGCACTCAGCGAGTGCTTGGACATCCAGGCGTGAGCCGATCCGGCCTGAGAGCCGAGCCCGTAGCCGGAGGAGTACGCCTGGCCACTGTTGGAGACCGGGACCCCGGGGTGTCCATGAGGAGGCAGGTACTGGTCGAACTCGTTGACGTCGAACGGCTCCATGTTGGAGATGACGTCGCTGCTCAGCTCGCCGATGTCTACGGCGCCGAAGTCGATGCCCTCCTGCAGCGGACGGCCTTCGCGCTTCAGGTCCGCTTTGCTGGGCGGCACATCTGTTTTGGGGGTTGTGGGAGGCGTGGGGGGACCTTGGGACTGACCTGCTTTTCAAAACGGAGACAAGAAGAAATTATAAAAAAAAGAAATGTAGTACCTGGCACACATTATGTTGCTGACGCAACCAGAAAGCTGATAAAGATACACAGCGACGTTAAGAAGGCCAGATAAGATTTATGAGTTTCCCTGCAGGCGTTACATAAGCTGCTGTAGTTTGCAAGAGTACAAGACTCCAGTCAAGTCAAGTCACCTTCATTTATACAGCGCTTTTAACTATATAGATTGTTTCAAAGCAGCTTTTCAGAGATAATAGGAAATTAAAGTAACAGAGATTGTTTAGGCTTTACAGCAGCTCTAGAATAAAGTTATTGTCCAGTTAAAGTTAGTTTCTGATTGATTCACTTCTGTTGCAAAGATCATTAGTTATTATCTTAGGGGCCACTAACACGACACCGTTTTAACTGCAAAAACAGAAAACTTTAAAAAAGAATCCAGTAGTTGAGGCGATTAAGAAGCTGAAGTACCTGAGTGGTCTGCCGGGGAATGTACTTCGCCCATGCTGGACGCCGGGGAGTCGGCCTGCTGCAGGGCTTTGAATATGGCATTGGGAGAGATGTGCGTCTGCTCGCCGTCCTCGCCGTCGGTCTGGCCGTTCTTCACTGATTTTCTTCGCCTGGGCTGGTACTTGTAGTCGGGGTGGTCTTTCTTGTGCTGGACCCTGAGACGCTCGGCCTCCTCCACAAACGGACGCTTCTCTCCCTCATTCAGTAGTCTGCAAACATCCATGAGAAATGATCAATAATCAGATTTACCTTCTCCAGTTAACAATAAAAAAACTAAGTGTTCTTTGAATTATTATTTATTTTTTACTTAATAAAATGTAGCTTTACTGAAATAAACCCGAAAACTAGAAAATGAAGCCATTTTATATCCAGAACAACATTGACAATTTCTTAAAACCAAAGATTTTTCCCGTCAACACATTTGAACTTTTTCTACCCTAATGTGCATGTAAAATAAGGGTTAGTTTGCCTATTTACAGTTAAACTATCCTATGCATTCACCTTTTCTCAAGCTTGAAAAGTGGTTTATTAGCATTATTTAGTTTAATCTAATATTTACAATGCAAACGCAAAGTTTTCCAGAGTTTGCCTGGGCTATTGTTCTGACTTCTGGATTTCGAACTTTTCTAGAATCAAATAAAACATAAATAAATGCAATGCAATGAAATGAAATGAAGTAAACTGCAGCTGTTACCTCCAGAGTTTGCCGAGTGTTTTGCTGAGCTCGGCGTTGTGGAGGTGCGGATACTGGTCCGCCAGTTTCCTGCGCGCGGCTTGAGCCCAGACCATGAACGCGTTCATGGGTCTCTTGACGTGCGGTTTGCTCTTGCTGGAGCCGTTGACTCGGACAGGCATGGGCACCAGGGTCCAGTCGTACCCCTTCAGAACCTGAGACACCGCGTCTCTGATGCACACGGGGAACTTGTCCTCCTCGTCCTTCTTAAACTCTCTCAGGTGCTGCTCCGCGCGGGTGCTCTCGCTGTCCGAGCCCGAGCCGGAGGGACACGGAGACCCGGCCGAGTCCTCGGACATGCTCGGGCTGGGCGCGTCGGACAGACTCTTGTCCTGCTCGTCGCTCATTTTCAGGTAGGAGTCGAAGAGATTCATGCAGAAGAGTGAAGAAAACTGTCGTGCAGCGGTAAAATCCTCCTGCAGGAGTTCAGACGAGTGTGTTGAACGCGCGCGCGCTCCTGCGCAAAAGTGTCCAAAGTTCCTCAGAACTGCTCAGATCTGCGGCTCGCGGGAAAACAAACACATGCAGCACACGACATATATCACTGAGATGAGGACGACAAATCCTGCCTGAGTGTGTGTTAGTGTGTCGAGATATGGAGAGGTTCTGCTCCCTCTCTCTCCAAATCACATCACTTATATATGGATGAATGGAGGCGGAGCAGAACACGATCTCTCTCTCTCTCTCTCTCTCTCTCTCTCTCTCTCTCTCTCTCTCTCACACACACACACACACACACACACACACACACACACACACACACACACACACACACACACACACACACACACACACACACACACACACACACACACACACACACACACACACACACACACACACACACACACACACACACACATACATCAAAACTAAGACACAGAGAATAAGAAAAAAAAGTTAAAAACGAACATCAACTCTACACTCTAGATTGAAAATATAAACTCTACAACTACCTGCTGCTTTCCTGCTTTCTTGAGTATTAAGTCTACACTATGAGAATGCATAAACTTAGATATATGTGGTTAAAGCTAAGTGAACTGGTTTTATTCAAAACTAAAAATACTTGTCTATACACCAAATAAACTAATTTCGGCCAGCTTGTACAAATAACAAACTGCACATTTATGTAGTATAGTAGTATATATATATATAGCCTAATGTGCTTTTATGTTTCTTTTATTATGTCGAAAGTATAAACTTCACCTGAAGTGCAAAATCACTCGAGATTCTGTTTTCCATCTGAAGTCAGTTTTCTGCAGTTCTCCATTTGGTACATCTAAATGCCAAAT
The DNA here is from genome assembly GCA_021554675.1 of Leuciscus idus. Taxonomy (NCBI): domain Eukaryota; kingdom Metazoa; phylum Chordata; class Actinopteri; order Cypriniformes; family Leuciscidae; genus Leuciscus; species Leuciscus idus. The sequence goes on along the minus strand of CM038621.1, from coordinate 1,325,984 downwards.
GAATTCATAACTTTGAGTGTGTGTGTGTGTGTGTGTGTGTGTGTGTGTGTGTGTGTGTGTGTGTGTGTGTGTGTGTGTGTGTGTGTGTGTGTGTGTGTGTGTGTGTGTGTGTGTGTGTGTGTGTGTGTGTGTTGAATGAATAGCAGTCACAGTTTGTTCGCTGTGTGACCGATAGGGGGCGACAGGAGTTCAGGGACTCAAACCTTCCTTCATTCATTCAGTAGCACAGCCTACAAACAACTGCTGGACTCTTTACTTCAAATCAAACTATGAACTTCGCTGAAAATGGCTTTTATCATGATCACAATTTTTTTTTTCTCAACACAGCACAGCAATCACGGGAGCTCGAGCACCTCTGCAAAAATGTAATAGGCTTTGCATCTACAAAAACCAAAACAGCTTTGTTTGGGCTTGTTGTCACATGTTATCTTGTGCGTCAATGATGGAAATGTTCAATGGCTATTTTATAGACAAGACTTTAAAGGAATGTCTCTAACATACACAGTAATAAAAAAAAAAGTGCATTGTAGAATCTCTCAACACTTAACACCAATACTTTATTTTTATTAAACACTTTTATTTTAATTTGATTATTGAGGGGACTTTAAACCACCCCTTGCAAACTTTACTTTAAATGCATATATTAGTATTCTTTATGCTAATTTGTTGCATTGAATACAAATAAGTAAATATAAAACATTTACAAGTGAATGTTTTTATTGAAGTTAAAATCTCTTATCTCATGTATTTAAAAAGAACAAACAAAGATTATGTATATTAACTGTACAGTTTATTTATTCCATGATTGTATTGTTTTATTTTATTTCTGCATTTTTGTTTACTTGTTTTTACTTTGACTTTGTATTCCGCATTGCTTATGTGGCCTATATTTCAGTCTTTTGCATTTAAAAAACAGTTAAAAACATCAGCTTTCACTCACAGTCCATGAACATGTGTCTGTCTGTTTCAATTCTTTACTCATTATGAATTGCTTTCATTGAAATGCTCTCAGTATTTTCAGTCTATAAGTTCAAATCAACAGTACAACAGCAACAACAATATAATAAATCTGTGGTAGTAGGGTAAAACTGCTCAGTTACTCTCTGTCTCTCTGTGTTTATTTGTGCAAGTAATGTTGTGGAAATGTAATTTTGGGCAGAACGTGGGCTACACATGTGTTCCTCATGAGCTACCTGAAATATCATGTTTAATAGATCACAGATGTGTGTCTGCCCTCTCTCTGTATCGCCAAATTACCACAATTACCTGATGAGAAAAGCCGACTTTTTCACCGATTATAAAATGGGCAAATCATCTACACTACCGTTCAAAAGTTTGGTATCTGTACAATTTTTGTGTGTTTTTGTAACTCTCTTACTCTCACTTATATGCATTTATTTCAAAGACGTCATTTATATGATCAGATACAGTAAAAACAGTAATATTGTTCAGTATTAAGTCGCGGTTGAGTTTTGGCGTGGGTGTTTGAGTGGGATCAGCCGGTGGGTTCCTCCTCACTCAAGCACCGTTCCTCACACACACTGTAGTGCTGGGAAACTTCTCAGCTTTATTTCGAGCCCCAGTGTTAAAAACTGGGAGACAAACAGTGAAAGTCAACTGCTAAATCATGTCCCCCACTCCTGTTCACGCTTGCAGATTCTGTGGCTGTCAGTGTGTGTGTGTGTGTGTGTGTGTGTGTGTGTGTGTGTGTGTGAAGTATAGCGTTCATGCTTGTATTGTTCCTCCATGTACTTTTATAATGCAATGTTTGCGGACGACCTTAAGTGATGTTTTCAAACAGCGAGACACTCCAATGGTCATATTAATGCTCCCCTGTTGTAAAACGGTTGTCCCAACACACCAGTCTGGATCATGATAGTGTGTGGATCTCCATTCAGTGCTGTATTTGCAGATCTCCAGGGTACAATGATTAGCAAAGAAGAACTGCATAGTACTAGATTTTGACTTAATTAATTTACAAACCAATTCTTCAAAACAATTGAGTAGTTCTTCTTACATCATCGCGTAATGGCTTCACTGCGGAAATCTAGCGTCAAGGCTCTCTGGATTCGTGTCCGAAATACGGTTCAGTGATCCCGAGGACTGCGTACTTGCAAACCTGTGGGTCTCAGTTCAGTTTACTGTTACTCCAGAACTGCTGGGACAGGATCATTCAGCCTGATTTGCAAACTAGTCAGAGCAGTTTATTACAGAGGCAAACCTAGACCTCAGTTGCTCCAGCATCATATTACTCCGGGGGTGTATTCCAGAAACCAAGGTTAACTTACCCTCACATTTATCCTCCGAACTCCATGAACTCCTATGAACTCCAACCCTCTGGGTTGAGTTCAGTCAACCCGTAGTATGAAACTCAGAGTTAACGGACACACACATTCTCAATCGAACGGCAAATCCAGGAGTGAACATGGAAACGGTCTCTAGAAGCGTGATTTACATTCGTATAGCATATCGCCACCTAGTGGGCGGTTTTGTTATCTTTTCTATCCTTTAATCAGATTTGTATTACTTTGAATAAGACTAATATTATTTGTTTGATGCTTAATATATAAATAATAATAAAAAAAAGATGGATTGACCCCAAAAACAGTCTGTACTTTTAAAGATAATACGGCTGTATAAGTAAAATAAATTGTTTAGCTGTTTTACTTCCACATTTGTTGTGATATGCATCACATATGCATTTTATTATAAAAATACATTAAATAGAAAATGTCCCACTTTCATTCAAAAACCTTTTTGAAAGCAAGTTTATAATGTGTGAGAAGAGAATAAAATATTATAAAGAGAACATAATATTGTGTGAAATCTGTAATTTTGCTGTGGTCCGAGCCCGAGCACGATTGTTCCCGGTTCCCCCGCAGCATTGGTCTGGTTTCACACTGGGCTGGTTTGCTGTCGAGCCCGAGCGCGATTGTTCCCGGTTCCCTCGCAGCGTTGGTCTGTTTTCACACTGGGCTGGTTTGCTGTCGAGCCCGAGCGCGATTGTTCCCGGTTCCCTCGCAGCATTGGTCTGGTTTCACACTGGGCTGGTTTGCTGTCGAGCCCGAGTGCGATTGTTCCCGGTTCCCTCGCAGCATTGGTCTGGTTTCACACTGGGCTGGTTTGCTGTCGAGCCCGAGCGCGATTGTTCCCGGTTCCCTCGCAGCATTGGTCTGGTTTCACACTGGGCTGGTTTGCTGTCGAGCCCGAGCGCGATTGTTCCCGGTTCCCTCGCAGCATTGGTCTGGTTTCACACTGGGCTGGTTTGCTGTCGAGCCCGAGTGCGATTGTTCCCGGTTCCCTCGCAGCATTGGTCTGGTTTCACACTGGGCTGGTTTGCTGTCGAGCCCGAGCGCGATTGTTCCCGGTTCCCTCGCAGCATTGGTCTGGTTTCACACTGGGCTGGTTTGCTGTCGAGCCCGAGCGCGATTGTTCCCGGTTCCCTCGCAGCATTGGTCTGGTTTCACACTGGCCTGGTTTGCTGTCGAGCCCGAGCGCGATTGTTCCCGGTTCCCTCGCAGCATTGGTCTGGTTTCACACTGGGCTGGTTTGCTGTCGAGCCCGAGCGCGATTGTTCCCGGTTCCCTTGCAGCGTTGCTCTGGTTTCACACTCAACTTGATTCTGCTGAACCCTGGTGCGTTTGTGTGCATCTTAAGTCATCACAAACACGATAGAAAACAGAATCCGGGTCATTATATTGAGTTTTTATTCATTTGTTGCTATTATGTGCAGCAGAGTAAACAACACTGTATGTGTGTCGCATGAAGGCTATTTCTGCTGCTGGTAAACCGACTCTTTAGAGGAGACAGTGGATTGACATTCATTTACCGCTCTGATTGCACTCGCTATGAGCGAATACACTGCAGGCTCACTCTCGCTCGTATCCAAGGTAAATCATTCACACTATAATCCCGTACATGTGTTTTATTGAACTAAATACATCATAATCGGCTAAAACGCATGCGCAGGTCACTTCCTGAACAAGTGTGCACCCGTGTTGCCTTTACCTTCGATTCGGTTCGGTTGCACTCGATCTGTGCCACGATTCACATGAATGTAGTGTCGGGTTCAGTACCTCAGTGCGCTCCTGGGTCCACATAACAGCTTTCACATTAGCATGTTTTCATGTGAACCGTGCCCCAAATCCAAACTAAACTGCCAGTGTAAAAACGTCCTGAAACAAACTATCTCTAAGACATGAGCTGCTCCGGAGCAGATTGTGTTCAGAGTAAGTTGCTATATGGCTACTAATATAGCCTGTCAGGGATGCCATCTGACTTTCTTAATGGTTATTTGAAAATTTGAATTTTGTCTATGCTTGTATCGCAAAGAGTCTTTGTGTACCTGCAATATTTTAGCCCTGATGAAGGCCTGTGTGCTGTGTTGCTGGTATTCTTCAAAAATACACTTGTTTTTTCCTTCCATGCACTGTTGATTTTGTGAAGTTGCACCAGAATAACACTTCAACTTGCATACCCTAAAAGTTACCTTCCTTTTTGGAACTGAAAGTTTATGTTATCTGATGTTTACTCTGAGTAAACTTACCCAGGTATGTCACATAACCTGCTTTATGGATAACCACTCCGGGTTCTTGGCTCATTTCAAGAGTCGAGTCGTGACCTAATGATCCAACCAGTTCACTGAAAAGAACTGATTCGAAGAGCAATTCTGATTCGTGAACTCGACATGAATGGAGACACAACTAGCTCCTGCCTCCAGAAGTATGGATCTCTGTTGGATTAGGGCTCTTCCGACAGGGTCTAGACTCGGTTCACGGCTGAATCCATCTGTGTTGCCTTAGTAGACAGGGTTGAATGAACCACACCTTCTAGATATTGCTGCATTTAGTGAAAGTAGAAGCATATTTGGCTACTATCTAGACGAGGCTCAGTGAAGAGTTTGAGGAACTCCTTTCTGCATGAACGGGCAGACCTTTTCTCTAGGAGAAACAGAAAAAAACAAGAGGAAACATGAAGGAAGGAATGGAAAGATGATGGAGTCTGTGGCCTAGACTTGTGAGAAATGACTTTGCACCTGTCCGCTACTTTCCCCTCAGAAGTGCCAGCTTCCACAAGCCTGCCAGGCTGGACACACCTGGACTGAGGACCGGACAGGGATCGCTCTCCAGGTTTCCCCGCCCAGGGTGTCGGCACACTGTCAGAAAGCCACTCCATACGGACGACTGTCTCCGAATGTTTGCACGGCCAGATCAGAGCGCGGCGACACGGGTTGAGTGTTGACACAGAAGCTAACGTTTGAACAAGACTTATCACGGGCCTGGCACCTTCAGAAGGCACGGCTCAAATGATCCCACAATGTTTTTTCACACTTCCCTGACAACCCCACCAAATCTGGCAAAATTGTGCACTCTTCAAGATAACTTGAGCTCAAGTAAAGGCACTGAGAAATAATGTGACTCAAACAAGAGTGTAAATAAGTTGTTTGCTGACAAACTACTCAAGTAATTACTTCACAAATGAGCTTTTTAGTACACTAACAATGACCTCGTGAAGTGTTTTATGTCATAAAAACCATCAACCGCGTGTAACCGCTATTCAGATGGAACAGACGCACTGAATTTCATTTTGTGGTCACTTACATTTCCATCCTTGCGAATCTCCAACCCTCAGTAAGAGCAATAGAAGCTAAAAGTTCTGAACAAAACTGTTCATGTAACACCTCTTCTGTTTATTTTTTACAAGCTTATAGAATATAACTGTCTGTGCCTCATTGTTTAATCATTTAAACCTGTTATAAAACAAGGATTTTCCCCCTGTAAGAATGTGATTTTCCATCAAACAGCTCCAAACAGTCATAAAGAAGCAGTCAATTTCAGCCTTCACTTTTACAACCCATAATTGCCGTTGCACAGTTCCTTGTGTATCTTTCTTGGCTTTTGTCTCTGTTTGAAGATGTGGCCATTATCTTGCTCTTATCGGCTTCTGGTTTCGAGTTAAGTGAAACACCTTGTGGACTTACTGAATGAGGATATTCCAGTCCTTCCAGATAAAGCGCTGTGCCGGTGGATTGATCCCACCTGTAGAGGAGGAACATCATCAAACGCCCGCCGACCACACAAATGTGCAGCGAAGTCTGGACTTTCACATTCAGAAGATTGAGTCAGATCATGCAACACCTCACAAATATCTACCCATCAGGGACTTTTTTTTACTTTAGTATATACATTTTTGCATTGAAATTAATGCATTTATATATTCTATAATATGGTATCCTCATTTAGGAAAGTACTCATGATTTTGTAGCACAGTGTGTTTGTGTGTGTGTGTGTGTGTGTGTGTGTGTTATTCTATTTGTGTTGCCTGATCTTCTTTCAAAAGCATTTAAGTATTAGTGTCAAACAGGAAAAGACATCAAAAGTGTTGTCCAACTTGTTATATTAGTCTGGTAATGTATGATTAGCAGATACAACAATTTCAACAAAGTCTGGAGTGAAATGGTTCTCTAGCAGATAAGTAACTGTCTGGAGTATTAGTGTGAAGACTTCACCGGTGACTCATGCAGATGTCTAGTGTGTGTGTGTGTGTGTGTGTGTGTGTGTGTGTGTGTGTGTGTGTGTGTGTGTGTGTGTGTGTGTGTGTGTGTGTGTGTTCTTGGTTGAAGTTACTGATTCAGTTTGTGGTTTGCGCTCAGTTCTCAGCACTGGTTCAGTCTGGGTCGACAAACCGCCGTGACTCAGGGTTTTATCCGAGAGCTTAGTGACCTCCAGTCGAGCCGCTCTGTCGTGGGTCTGTAATTAAGCTTCTAGAGTTCCCATTCACATTCACATCACCTGGAGCTCCCCGCAGACCTGCTCAAATCAAAACACAGTCTCCAAAACTCCAACACAGCTTGTGTGCTTCCGTGCTGTTGCACTTTACTACAACTGCATACCATTCTCTCTAAATGCCACACATGAGAATCGTTGCAAAGTAACCCATTTGTGTTGATCAAGGGGAGATATTAGTTTAAAACCTCTGTCCATTTTAACCTTTGCTAGCTGGTTAGATGGTCCCAGAGATCACTGTTTGGGCCACTGACTGTTATGAGGCTTTAGGAAGGAGGTTGGAGAATCCAGTGCAAACATCAGAGTTCCTCAACAGTAAGCTGGGTCAGTGTCTCAGAGGTCTCGTCTGAGTGCCGTTCGGAGCAGGACGGAAACAATCCTTACGGAGGAATTTCTCACCAACAGAGCTCGTCGCACAGAGGGAAGGAGGGAATGTGAACCCTTCAAGAGCTCCAGGGAACAGATGAATGTGAAGAGGAGGCCTAGTGGGATTGATGTGCTAATAAAAGCTGCGTAAGCTCTTCCTGTCGACCTCCGGACTGAGGGTTTAAGGGGAAATAACTGACATTTAAACATTTCAAGTTATGATTATTGAAAATGATTTGGCAAAATCGGATTTTGGCCCTTCTGAATTAAAAAAAGGAAAACTTGTTGATCAGCATTTGAGTTGTCTTTTGCTTTTCTTTGATGATTTAACCCACTGTGAGTGGGAAACTCTGGATTTTCTTCCAGAGTTAGTCTGTACGGTTACAGACTAGTTTCCATCCAAAGTTGTGAATCTAACTTATTCCAAAATTGGAATACACACAAAAAAATTGGCATATAATGATTCCATTCATGTTCAGAAGAACAAAATAGTCTCTTCCTAGGAAATTTGTGCTAAAATATCTGTAAGACAAAAAGGAAGTTGCTGCAATCAGGGAAGAAACTGTGGCTCTTTTTTCTCTTTGAATAAACGCTGTCATGTTGTCTTGCGTTCGGGACACCTGGCGTTTGGGAACACAATCGTGTGAGACGCTTCTGGAGGGAATTAAACCCAATCATTCTGATCACACACTGGTGTTTCAGAAACACCAAACCAACATTTGAGATGCTGTGCAGTGAAACTGGTTTGTCCAGTTATCCAATCACAGCCTCTGTTGAGGTTTTTGTTGCACATCGAGGGATTTATTCAGTAAATGCGTTTCCATCGTAGTTTATGTCTTCTTATCGGATTAAAAATGATCCGTCTCAATTGAGTGCATACATTTTTAATGCTTTTGTTTAATGCTTTTTAATGCTGTTTTTGTATGTATGCACATCTTGGCATTTCCATCCAATGTTTATTTTAAATTTTTTATGCGATACCCCAAGATTTGCATTAAAATACGTGAGTGGAAACATGGCTAGTGTTACCGTTCAGGGTTTGTGCATTTTTGTGTATTGTTAATGACTTCTGACTTCAAAAGTTGGAACTTCCTAGCAATCTAAATGGCAGTTTAAAACGCATTTTTATAGTAGTTTATCATAGTTAATCACAGCAGACAATAGCACATCTGTTGAATCACCCTTCATGCGACGTAAATGTGTATGAATGCGGCTTTTATTACAATGCACTTTTCCCAGTCAGGATTCAGTGTCAGACAGGGAAACAGACATGTTGAGCTCACATTTGTGTCATTACTGTGGTTTGTCATTATTGTCAGGAGAAAAAACCTATGACATTTTTTTGTCAAGCTAATTCTCATAACAACTCTCTTTGATCTTACAGATGAATGTGGCCTTGCATTGGATACTGCTGTTGAATTAAGGTTTAAAATGAATGTATTTATGTCAGGAGTTTAAAATGCAAGCTTTAGGACTATTTAAGTGTTTTGGTGCCACTGTGATAAGGGTTAATAAATATATATAAATACTTTTATTCAGCAACAATGCATCAAATAGATCAAAACTGACAGTAAATAGTTTTACATTATGAAAGATTTTTTTTTTTTTTAATGTTCTTTTGAGCTTTATTGTTTTAGACATTGATTATAATAATCATAAATGTTTCTTGAGCATCAAATCATCCTATTAGAATGATTTTTGAAGGATCATGTGACACTGAAGACTGGAGTAATGATGCTGAAAATTCAGCTTTGATCACAGGAATAAATTACACTTTACTATATATTCACATAGAAAACAGAACTGTTAAATTGTAATAATATTTAACCATCTGTGTGGACAGAAAGCCAGTGACAGAAAGGACTGAGACTTCTGTTGTCCAGTGGTGTATCTGATCCTCCCAAGTGTTGAGGGAAAAAATCAGATACATTTTAAGATTAATTAGTTCTCAAAAATCAGAGAAATAAATGTATTTAGAAAAAGATTCCCGGCGATCCTGAGGAGGACAGAGTGCTTATGATGAATGAATGGATGATGATGAAAAAGATATGAAAACAAATATATTGTCACACATTTTTCACTGTTTCTATAAAAACATGCTTAGCTGCTCATATATTTGACGTTGCTTTGTGTTTGTGCAGTGTAAGGACAGACAGACTTCCTCAAGCTTGATTTTGAATTGATTTGAATCTGTGAGTTTTCAGCTTTAATCAGTGTAAATGAGCAGTGCTCAGGAGTTCTCCTTCTTCTCTAAACATGGGCCGGTCCTGTCAGCCAGGGCGTCAGAGGGTGAACCCCAATGATCTCATCAACCCGTCGTCCAGGTCATGTCAAATCAGCTCATCTGGGGCAGACTTATGAGCTGTTGCATCATGTGTTCATATTCTCACCCAAACCCACTTTCATAGCGCTGACTTACTCTTCACAGCCTCCTTATAACAAGAAAAATCATCAAATGAGACCTTTTAACTCTTTCCCCACCAGCATTTTTTATATTTTTCACAGAATATTATCAAATATTAATTTCAACACCCCTAATGTTTGCCCAGTCCTGTAGCTCGTCCTGGGTCGACATTTCATTCAGTAATGTTAGGTAGTTTTGATTTATATTCTGTTTAATGTTGATGATCGCGTTAAACACGGAAAGTCTGAAAATTCCGTCAATGGCGGGGAAAGAGTTAATATCTGCACTCAGCAATCATTTAAAAAAGAAAAAAAAGATCTGACTTTACATTTTATAGTTCTACACATTTTTATGAATATTAGGAGGAACATCTAAGATAAAGTTCACACTTTAAACACAATTACCTATTGTAAGCTATACCATTTTTCCATTGCAAAGCCACAATATTTGATGTATAAAAACTAAAGGTATATAAAATTAAGTTTTCAGTCTCATTGTCTACACTCTCCTTCTTCCAGCCTCTTTCCGCACCTCCACCAACAGCCTCATTTGTCTGATTTATATTGGAGGCAATGAGGCCCCGCAGGGCCCCTGAGAGAGATTTATCCCCTGTGTGAGTCAGTGGACTGCTGTTGCTCCATCTAATTACCCCTGCACACTGAGCCATACAACCCCTGTTACACTCACAGACTCACAATACGAACACAACCCTGTTACACTCACAGACTCACACTGCAAACACAACCCTGTTACACTCACAGACTCACGCTGAGCCATACAACCCCTGTTACACTCACAGACTCACACTGCGAACACAACCCTGTTACACTCACAGACTCACACTGCGAACACAACCCTGTTACACTCGCAGACTCACACTGCGAACACAACCCTGTTACACTCACAGACTCACACTGCAAACACAACCCTGTTACACTCACAGACTCACACTGTGAACACAACCCTGTTACACTCACAGACTCACACTGCAAACACAACCCTGTTACACTCACAGACTCACACTGCAAACACAACCCTGTTACACTCAGACTCACACTGAGCCATACAACCCCTGTTACACTCACAGACTCACACTGCGAACACAACCCTGTTACACTCACAGACTCACACTGACAGACTCACACTGCAAACACAACCCTGTTACACTCACAGACTCACACTGCGAACACAACCCTGTTACACTCACAGACTCACACTGCGAACACAACCCTGTTACACTCACAGACTCACACTGCGAACACAACCCTGTTACACTCACAGACTCACACTGACAGATTCACACTGCAAACACAACCCTGTTACACTCACAGACTCACACTGCGAACACAACCCCTGTTACACTCACAGACTCACACTGTAAACACAACCCTGTTACACTCACAGACTCACACTGCAAACACAACCCTGTTACACTCACAGACTCACACTGCGAACACAACCCTGTTACACTCACAGACTCACACTGACAGATTCACACTGCAAACACAACCCTGTTACACTCACAGACTCACACTGCGAACACAACCCCTGTTACACTCACAGACTCACACTGTAAACACAACCCTGTTACACTCACAGACTCACACTGCAAACACAACCCTGTTACACTCACAGACTCACACTGCAAACACAACCCTGTTACACTCACAGTCTTACACTGTGCTACACTTACACTGTTGCCTTTGGCTTGCTCAGTTGGGGATATTTAATTTAATTTTATCAATCAGTAAATTCCTCTTGAAACAAACTTTGTTGTATTATGTTAATTTAATACTGTGAAGCTGCTTTGATACAATCTGTATTGTGAAAAGCGTTATACAAATATACTTGACTTGACTTGACTTGCGCTACTCGCCAGTCAACGAATACATACTACAATAGCCACTAAGAGTTAAGTTTGTTCATTTCCTCAGCTGTGTGTTTGATATTGTCTGAATGAAGAAGGCTGTAGTTTCAACTGAAAAATGAAGCTTGTAAAGCATGCTAGCCAGAGGCTTTGATTGGTCTAAAGGCCATTTCCTTCTCTGGCTTCCTCGGAAAACACACCACATAATAATACTGTTCTTCAGGCCAACTCGGTGTAAAACTCCTGCTCAATGCTCAAAGTTTTGCAGTCGGCTCTCTAATGGTTCCCTATCTTGTAATATTGTAAGATAATGAGTATTTGTTATGGATGCTCCAGTGCTGTGGGGTTTCAATGCAGGAGGAGACTGGTGCTGACATGAGACATTGCAATGGAAAGTTTTGGCCATTGTGTTTCCTCTGTACTGCCAAAACTGAAATCTAAGAAAGTTTAAAAAAATATATCTTATTTCTAGAAAATATGTCCTGTTTTTTTGCCATGAAAGATAAAAAAGTCTTATAAAATACATTGCACACTAGACTATACTTTAAGAAAATTGGTCTTCCTCAGTCTTGGCAAGTGAATTTTAACTCATTTTGAAGCAAGATGCATTTAAATCTAGGTAAAGTGTACTAAACTTATTAATTTAATGAGATGTTTTAAGAATTTTCATCTATTTTCAGGTTATTGTGTATCTTTAACTAATTTAAATAAGCTGAATTTAAGTTTAATGTAATCTTCACTAAAATGACTTATTATTTAAGTGCTTGTAAAAAGTGAAAGCTGCATAGTTTTGGACATGTTTGTCTAGTTTTAAGACCCAACAGTATTTGTTAGTGACTGGATTTAAGATCAAATATTCTAGTTTTAATGCAATTTTCACTTAATTTATTATTCAATTCTTATAAAAAGTAAAAACTACACAGTTTTAAGCATTTTTGTCTAGTTTTAAGATCCAATAGCATTTATTAGTGATTGAATATTTATGCTATTTTCAAGAGTTCTTATAAGTCAGTTTTGCGTACCCCATTGGCTTGATTTTAGTGCACTTTACCTAGATTTAAGTGCATCCTGCTTGTTTCAAGAAGGGCATTTTTTTTGCAATGCGTAAAGCATGGCAACACTGCTAGTTTTCTCTCCTTTCTCTCAGACAGGGTGGTCAGGAAAAAGGCTCTCGGAGGAGGGAAAAGGACTGATTCTGGCCAGACACCAGAAGAAGGAAAGTCCTCCACATTGGTCCACGCTCTGGAATAACACTCCTATGAAATCTCCTTCCAGAGTGTCCTGCTATGTGGGTGTTTCTGCATGTAAAACCTCCTCAACAAGCTGAAGAAAACCATGCATACTCACAATTTACAAGTGTAATTGGCTATCCGTTGTTCCCCAAACCCCATCACCCCCACCCAATCACAATCACTTAGCGTAAACAGAGCGCAGACCCCGGTAGCTAATTTCCCCTGTCCCACTTCCCTCGGCAGCCACTTCACTTCAATTTGTTAAGACGTCTTATTAAACGTGCTGGACAAAGTGGACGGCCCCTGCATTTCAGTGAGCCAGTAAACAGGGTCAGAGTTGAATTGAGGGCTGGTCTTGATTACAGTGTTTTGATTTCCAAAAATGTGCAAATCAATGAAACGTTGGCGTACAAAAGCAGGCGAGCGATTAGTGTTCGTTGTGTTTTTAGCTGAAGTGGCTGTAGGTATGCTTTAACTCTATGTCCTCTGTTGATTGGTTGTGTGAAACAAATGACATTAACTTTGGGTTTTCAGCTTGGGAAGCCGAATCGAAGCATTGTCGTGTGAATGTATGTTGAGGCTGTGCCAGCGTCTCGTAAAGTTGCCACGTCCTGTAAAATTCTGAAAGGGATACTTATTAGGGCTTTATGCATTAGTGAACTTTATTTTATTAGTTTTTAACTCCTCCCTCGGGGGTCTGTAAGCTGCCGTTGTGTTTTCAGACTGGTCTTTATTTGTCATTATTCTGCCTTCTCCTGTTTACTGTCCCCAGCTTCACCCCTGAGTCTCTCGCTCCCCCTCTCGGTAGGGCACCCTACACCTCATCAATCATCCAGTCCCTCGTTCCACCGCTCGCTAAAGCCCAATTTTCATTTTTCATGTGCGCCCCCTTTCCTGCAATTATATGTCCTGGTCCCAGCATATGAAACAGTATTGCAGGGAAACCTTCGTTCGGCCATTTGAAAAGCACTTAAGCTTGGGCAGTAGTGCTTGTTTGTGGACCCTGGATGCATTTTACAGTCAAACTTCCAGAGCGTTATGATGTTAGAAGAGGCCTGAGAAGCTGAGATGTGTCGTTTGGTGGACAATCTGACAATATTGTGATTTTTATGTTAAAAGTTGCATATGCAGACATACACGATGTGTAACGAAGGACCTGCCAATAAATGTGGGTTTGCCACAAGGTAATTGTTACCATATTGTGTCAGGCATATCATGACTTTGCTCGGCAAAGCCATTATTAGTTTCATTCATGCAGTAAAGCTCTTTTCTCCATGCCATGATCGCTCATTGTCGATGCAGTCTGACACTGTGAAATAATCACATACGTGCTGATTTACTAGAAGCATGCATGTAATACTGTATGTAATTTCATGGGTTTGTCACTTTAAATGCAAAATTTGGTTAATAGAGTCCTACTGTAAAACTATAGTTCGGGAGGAGGTATGTCATTTTATCCTGTCGATCTTACGCAAAGCAATACAAACATCTTCTTAGCTCATTATCCAGAAACTGGTTACATTAGGTGTCCTTAACTATAAGTACCATGCTCATATTGTGTTCACATTGAATTGCCAAACACTTGTGCTGTTATTAAGGTGGATACGGGTAAGGTTAGCCACAGGTTTGGTGGTACGGGTTGGTTTAATACGAGGTTAAGGTGTAAGGGAAGGGTCAACAGTGTAATTATATGCAAGTATTATGTAAAAAAACATGTCCACAATAAGTGCATTGTATTAAATCATTAATTAAAATGTAAGTACATAGCAGTTAAAGACCCCTAACAGTGACCCCTGTGCAGTGATAAACACAGCAGTTGGAGAAGCATGTGATTTATGTTTCTACTGTATCGGCCAATCAGCATCCAGGGCCAGAACAATATCACTTTATAATCTGTGATAAACACAACTTGAGTTCTATCAACTACAAAGGAAAACTGTTTCAAATCAGTCTCATTACTACTAAAAAATAAACAAAAAGTGCATATGCATTACACTGAAATACATATAAACCTTGATTAAGCGTACAGAACACTGGCCTGATAGTTGTAAAGTTTTAAACCACACTTTTCAAGATGTATTCGTTTTCCCAAGAAGCAACCAAGTAAAAGTTATCAGGTTTACTTTTTATCTGGCCCTAGCATGATTTTACCCAGACATGGCTGGTTAGTGATCATTTGAGTATCATTATTATGTTATCACATAGTTCTACTTTTAAAAGCAAGAGATAGTTGGAAAAGGAAAAATGTAAATGATTCCTGTGGTAATCGACCTTTCCTGTTCACAGCGCTATCAGGAGGATCACTTTAAGCCATTTTCCATGCGCTCATATGAGGCTTTACCCGTCAGACATCAGAGACGTGAGTCAGTGTGTCTGTCATTACTCTGAGCCGTCACACGAGAGACTCTGAGCCGTCACTCCCAAAGCTTCGCTGAAGGAAAGGAAAGGAAAGACACATTTCCCATCTCTCTGTGGAGGAGGGAAGAACTTCTGAAGAGTCTCCTGATGAGCTGTGTCGGAATGCCTGCAGAATAAACACCTTTCTGACGTCTCGTAAAGGAAAAACACGCAAGTTGTATGTGGCTGTCAAACATTAACCTTCAGTTAGAAACTCACTTAAATAATGAAGTGGAAAAGGCGTCTTTACACCACAATAAAAGTGCGTCAAAAGAGTGATAAAGAACAGTGTGATTTCACAGTTATTCAGAGGGAGCTGTTCATTGCAAACAAATGGTTTAATGTAATCAAATTATTTACGTCACCCTCTGGTTTTTACAGAAATTACAGAAATTAATTTTATTTCAATTAAATGAATGTACTATATTTGTATTTTTTACACTGTATTAATAATCCATTTATTCACTTTTTGAGCATAGACCTGAAAATTTTACTTAAACTGTGGTAAATCTCAATGCTTTAAAAGCACAGACTGAAGTTTGATCTCTTTTTAAAGACGACACTTGGCAGATAATTTCTGAAGTGAATTATTATTATTTTTAAAAGATAACTTTTAAAGTTTTACGTTTATTGTTATGACATTTTTAAATAATTTTCATATTCAAAGACATGTTTTACTCTAAAACTGCAAGAAAATAAAAGCCATAAATCTAAAATGTTCAAAATGTGATATCTTAAAAAATGAGCTTTCTGTGAGATGTTGTTCGGCTGCAGTACCAAACGCTTCCACTAGATTCATACCATTCCAATAAAGACTTTTTTTTTGGGGGGGGTCAAAAATGACAGAAGAGCAGCAGAGGGTTAGTTCACACAAAAATGAACATTTTGTTATCATTTATTCACAATCATGATGTTTCAAACCAGTATGAAAAAGCTTCTTCATAAGCTTCTCCACAGAGTGAAAGCAGAGCTTGCCGTGACCGGAGGCTGCCGCACTCCACATGATATATATGCAGAAGCAGTGTATAGGCACAGACTGTAGTTCCTGTGACAGTAGCTGTATATATATGTAGAAGCAGTGTATAGGCACATACTGTAGTTCCTGTGACAGTAGCTGTATATATATGTAGAAGCAGTGTATAGGCACAGACTGTAGTTCCTGTGACAGTAGCTGTATATATATGTAGAAGCAGTGTATAGGCACAGACTGTAGTTCCTGTGACAGTAGCTGTATATATATGCAGAAGCAGTGTATAGGCACATACTGTAGTTCCTGTGACAGTAGCTGTATATATATGTAGAAGCAGTGTATAGGCACAGACTGTAGTTCCTGTGACAGTAGCTGTATATGTATGCAGAAGCAGTGTATAGGCACAGACTGTAGTTCCTGTGACAGTAGCTGTATATATATGCAGAAGCAGTGTATAGGCACAGACTGTAGTTCCTGTGACAGTAGCTGTATATATGTAGAAGCAGTGTATAGGCACAGACTGTAGTTCCTGTGACAGTAGCTGTATATATATGCAGAAGCAGTGTATAGGCACAGACTGTAGTTCCTGTGACAGTAGCTGTATATATATGCAGAAGCAGTGTATAGGCACAGACTGTAATTCCTGTGACAGTAGCTGTATATATATGCAGAAGCAGTGTATAGGCACAGACTGTAGTTCCTGTGACAGTAGCTGTATATGTATGCAGAAGCAGTGTATAGGCACAGACTGTAGTTCCTGTGACAGTAGCTGTATATGTATGCAGAAGCAGTGTATAGGCACAGACTGTAGTTCCTGTGACAGTAGCTGTATATATGTAGAAGCAGTGTATAGGCACAGACTGTAGTTCATGTGACAGTAGCTGTATATATATATGCAGAAGCAGTGTATAGGCACAGACTGTAGTTCCTGTGACAGTAGCTGTATATATATGCAGAAGCAGTGTATAGGCACAGACTGTAGTTCCTGTGACAGTAGCTGTATATATGTAGAAGCAGTGTATAGGCACAGACTGTAGTTCATGTGACAGTAGCTGTATATATATGCAGAAGCAGTGTATAGGCACAGACTGTAGTTCCTGGGACAGTAGCTGTATATATATGTAGAAACAGTGTATAGGCACAGACTGTAATTCCTGTGACAGTAGCTGTATATATATGCAGAAGCAGTGTATAGGCACAGACTGTAGTTCCTGTGACAGTAGCTGTATATGTATGCAGAAGCAGTGTATAGGCACAGACTGTAGTTCCTGTGACAGTAGCTGTATATATATGCAGAAGCAGTGTATAGGCACAGACTGTAGTTCCTGTGACAGTAGCTGTATATATGTAGAAGCAGTGTATAGGCACAGACTGTAGTTCCTGGGACAGTAGCTGTATATATATGTAGAAGCAGTGTATAGGCACAGACTGTAGTTCCTGTGACAGTAGCTGTATATATATGCAGAAGCAGTGTATAGGCACAGACTGTAGTTCCTGTGACAGTAGCTGTATATATATGTAGAAGCAGTGTATAGGCACAGACTGTAGTTCCTGTGACAGTAGCTGTATATATATGTAGAAGCAGTGTATAGGCACAGACTGTAGTTCCTGTGACAGTAGCTGTATATATATATGCAGAAGCAGTGTATAGGCACAGACTGTAGTTCCTGGGACAGTAGCTGTATATATATGCAGAAGCAGTGTATAGGCACAGACTGTAGTTCATGTGACAGTAGCTGTATATATATGCAGAAGCAGTGTATAGGCACAGACTGTAGTTCCTGGGACAGTAGCTGTATATATATGTAGAAGCAGTGTATAGGCACAGACTGTAGTTCCTGTGACAGTAGCTGTATATATATGCAGAAGCAGTGTATAGGCACAGACTGTAGTTCCTGTGACAGTAGCTGTATATATATGTAGAAGCAGTGTATAGGCACAGACTGTAGTTCCTGTGACAGTAGCTGTATATATATGTAGAAGCAGTGTATAGGCACAGACTGTAGTTCCTGTGACAGTAGCTGTATATATATATGCAGAAGCAGTGTATAGGCACAGACTGTAGTTCCTGGGACAGTAGCTGTATATATATGCAGAAGCAGTGTATAGGCACAGACTGCAGTTCCTGTGACAGTAGCTGTATATATATGCAGAAGCAGTGTATAGGCACAGACTGTAGTTACTGTGACAGTAGCTGTATAGAAGCAGTGTATAGGCACAGACTGTAGTTCCTGTGACAGTAGCTGTATATATATGTAGAAGCAGTGTATAGGCACAGACTGTAGATCCTGTGACAGTAGCTGTATATTCATGGATTTCATCAGGTCCCTTTCCACAGGTGTATTAATCAAGCACAATGCAGTCTGCATTCATAATCTAGGTGCTTGATTTTATACACCTGTGGAAAGGGACCTGATGAAACCCATGAATATATGTAGAAGCAGTGTATAGGCACAGACTGTAGTTCCTGTGACAGTAGCTGTATATATATGTAGAAGCAGTGTATAGGCACAGACTGTAGTTCCTGTGACAGTAGCTGTATATATATATGTAGAAGCAGTGTATAGGCACAGACTGTAGTTCCTGTGACAGTAGCTGTATATGTATGCAGAAGCAGTGTATAGGCACAGACTGTAGTTCCTGTGACAGTAGCTGTATATATATGCAGAAGCAGTGTATAGGCACAGACTGTAGTTCCTGTGACAGTAGCTGTATATATGTAGAAGCAGTGTATAGGCACAGACTGTAGTTCCTGTGACAGTAGCTGTATATATATGTAGAAGCAGTGTATAGGCACAGACTGTAGTTCCTGTGACAGTAGCTGTATATATATATATATATATGCAGAAGCAGTGTATAGGCACAGACTGTAGTTCCTGGGACAGTAGCTGTATATATATGCAGAAGCAGTGTATAGGCACAGACTGTAGTTCCTGTGACAGTAGCTGTATATATATGCAGAAGCAGTGTATAGGCACAGACTGTAGTTCCTGGGACAGTAGCTGTATATATACTGTATGTAGAAGCAGTGTATAGGCACAGACTGTAGTTCCTGGGACAGTAGCTGTATATATATGCAGAAGCAGTGTATAGGCACAGACTGTAGTTCCTGTGACAGTAGCTGTATATATGTAGAAGCAGTGTATAGGCACAGACTGTAGTTCCTGTGACAGTAGCTGTATATATATGTAGAAGCAGTGTATAGGCACAGACTGTAGTTCCTGTGACAGTAGCTGTATATATACTGTATGTAGAAGCAGTGTATAGGCACAGACTGTAGTTCCTGTGACAGTAGCTGGATATATATGTAGAAGCAGTGTATAGGCACAGACTGTAGTTCCTGGGACAGTAGCTGTATATATATGTAGAAGCAGTGTATAGGCACAGACTGTAGTTCCTGGGACAGTAGCTGTATATATATGCAGAAGCAGTGTATAGGCACAGACTGTAGTTCCTGTGACAGTAGCTGTATATATATGTAGAAGCAGTGTATAGGCACAGACTGTAGTTCCTGTGACAGTAGCTGTATATATATGTAGAAGCAGTGTATAGGCACAGACTGTAGTTCCTGTGACAGTAGCTGTATATATATATGCAGAAGCAGTGTATAGGCACAGACTGTAGTTCCTGGGACAGTAGCTGTATATATATGCAGAAGTAGTGTATAGGCACAGACTGCAGTTCCTGTGACAGTAGCTGTATATATATGCAGAAGCAGTGTATAGGCACAGACTGTAGTTACTGTGACAGTAGCTGTATAGAAGCAGTGTATAGGCACAGACTGTAGTTCCTGTGACAGTAGCTGTATATATATGTAGAAGCAGTGTATAGGCACAGACTGTAGATCCTGTGACAGTAGCTGTCCCTTTCCACAGGTGTATTAATCAAGCACAATGCAGTCTGCATTCATAATCTAGGTGCTTGATTTTATACACCTGTGGAAAGGGACCTGATGAAACCCATGAATATATGTAGAAGCAGTGTATAGGCACAGACTGTAGTTCCTGTGACAGAACCTGTATATATATGCAGAAGCAGTGTATAGGCACAGACTGTAGTTCCTGTGACAGTAGCTGAAACTGCAGCTGTGTGGGACACATCTGAAGGGTTTTCCGGTCTCCAGCTGCTGTCCAGGAGTGTGTCAGCGGGAAGCGATCCTGCCTCCAGGATACAGACAATTACAGTAGCTGTTTCAGCTGAGTTATGAAGTGTGAGTTTCCTTTTCTTCTGGAGAGAATGCTATTAAAGCGTGCATCTTATGGATGTCGGAGAGCAGAATTAATAAATGACCATCAAACTAAAGTTTTACTTTAGGTTTAACTCCCTGTGTACATACACACGGCTCCTGAATGAAAGCAGAGAGTGTGTGTGTGTGTGTGTGTGTGTGTGTGTGTATGTGTGTGTGTGTGTGTGTGTGTGTGTGTGTGCGAGTGCGTGTGTTTTCTGCCATGCGGAGACGGATTGCTCTTTTGCGTGGCTCTGACAGGCGGGCTGCTAAACAGCGTTCACTTGAAGGAAGGCTGGCCGGAGCACATTTATTCCAGATCGGGTAATAACCCCGCAGCTGGGCATTCAGTGCTGACCAGCACGTGGGGGTGGACCACACACACACACACACAGATCGGATGTGATTATTGGTGGATGGATCTGTGGGCTGATGTTCTCCAGGTCTCTGAAAGCCCAGCACAGGCCTATGAGGAGCTACACCTCATAGCTGTGCTACACTTCTTCATGAAGTATTCAAGAAAATATCATAATTATTTGAAACGCTCAGCATACACACTACGAACAAACTTCTAGAGTTTTGAATTATACTTCAACCTAATTTTATTCGCCCTCTCTACGGACATGAATGACACCTCAAATCATGCAGTTGTTGAGGCGAGGTGTGCCGCTGTATAAGCGATCACGTGATTTTTTGATGACTAAATGGGCGAAAACCACTGTTAAGCCTCGTCTCTCTCTCCCAGATCTCGGAGAGTCTGTGCAGCCTGACGTGAGATGAGTCTAAACACACACAGAGACACAGCAAACACCCTCAGTGAGTCTAGAATATACGGCTGGAACAATATATCACAATACAAAAATGCATCAATATGTATCGTGGATCGTGACAATATGTATTGTGTTTATAGTTCACCCAAAATAAAAATTACTGCGTGAGAAAAAAATTAAGTTTACATTGTTTTTAGTGTCAGTACTACATTAAACTACTATAAATAATGTTGAATATAATGTATAATAATGCAATGGGGGTATATTTGTGGCTCCTGGTAATGCCAAATGTCTGATGTTACCAGTAAAAAAGTGTCCTACATTATTTTAACTATATCTAGTCAGAGTGAAATGTTCGTCTGAAATAATTCTGTGTTTTCAGCTTCAGAATCATGAATATTGTTATTCTGGTGTCTCTATTGTCCGTTGCTTTGGGTTTCAGCACCGAGTCCAAGCCTATTTATTTACACCAACAATGTAATACCAAATTTAGCATTTTAATCAACTGTAAAAAAAGAGAAAATTGTTAACCTTTTACCATGTCTTGGAGAATCGCAATAACACCTTATTCTGAGTTCAGTGTCGCGATATGTATCAAATGGTGACGTGAGGGAAACACTCCTGATAGAATATGTGTGGACTGTACTGTAGCTCCATGGCTCCTGATTTTCTTCTTTTTTTAAATTTTCTAATGAGAGACGTGTGACCACCTAGTCAAGAGTATCTTATGCGTGTCCATGTTGAGGGTTCCCCTGCGTGTTTATGTAGGAGTAATTGGGGACTGATAGGACAGCTGGGAGAGAGCTGCTGTTTTGCCAAACGTTCTCCTGTTAATCCCGAGTCAGGAAAACTAGACCTGGCCTGACCCCAAGCCTCGGCCCCAATCAGCCTGAGCCGATCATAACTCTCAACTGTCCTGTGGAGTTTTTTTCTTTTATTTGCCCAAACCTGTCAAAATATCCTTCTCTCTCCCTGTCAGACGTGTCGAGGTGATGGCAACAGGACCTTGGCTGTAATTTCCAGAAATCTGTCGAAATTGCTTAACTCTTAAATTATATTTAATTGGCCCCTGAGTTGGGTTACAGCGGGTTGCTTCCAATCACCGCCACACGGACTGAAGAACTCGACTCACTTCCAGCTGTGTAACAATGGCCAAATGAGTGCTTACCAACATCAGACCCGCTGCCAAAGCTTACCAGGGACAAATTTGCTCAATGCACTGTTTATTTTGGTAAATGCTTGTGGCACGGCCCATCTGTAATGCTCAGTAACCGCGCGCCTGTGAGACAATGCTGTGTTTTTGGAAGGATTCCTGAAGTAGAAATGATTTTACAGCTTATAATTGTAGACTGATGTCACTGGAGAGGCTGAACTGTGTGGGAGCATTAGCAAGGACATTTTCTCAAAGATTAAAGACAGGGGCCCTTTCAAATTTCACCTTGTTTTTTGGCTACAATCCCTTTAATACCCAGCTCAACTGCAACCTGAAGCTCTTGAGAAGCCAGTCTTTCAGCTCTCGTGGCAGAGTTGTGTTCACTCGTACAGTACGGCGGTTAGTGGAGACTCGAGTCCAGAAGTCACTCGTTTTCAGAGACTTCCGACAGCTGTAGATGTTATGAGGGCATATCTATGCAAGTTGAAAGACCACGCAAGACCATGCAAGTTGAATGCAAGTTGAATGCAATTGCATAGATGCATTCAATTAAGTTGAATGCATCTATGCAAGACCATGCAAGTTGAAAAAGTGTTGACATTGTGTTTTTGTGTTGAGATAACATGATTCATCTCCGGTGAGATGCTGTAGGGAAGATGGAGACGTTTCTGTCTCTGTGAGGGATTACATGGAGATTTTGGAGTGTAATGCATGTTCAACGCATCCTACCAATTCTCCAGTATCCCATCTCTTATTTCAGTAGTCAGGGGAGCATATAGAGCTCAAGTCAAGTCCCTGTGATGGACAACAAGCCAAAAAATGCATATTTATACAAATATGTCTCCCTTTATCTCATCCTATCAATCATTTCTACAAACCGCTTGTCCTACAAAGGGTTGCAAGGATCGTGGATCCACAACACCAGTTTACCAGTCCAGACCGAAGCATGCATAAGAACCCCACACCAACACAGAGAGAACATGCAAACGCAGAGAACCGTACCAGAGTTCACTAGAAGCAAACGCCAGACCATCTTTTTAAAGCGGACTCAGGTACACCACGTACACAGTGTTCATTCACATCGTCCATCCACAAGAATCTAACTCTAGCACAAACATGGGTGCGCACCAACACTACTAGTCTACTCTACCTATATACCGTATTAAACCACACACATTATATAATAAATTCAATGAATGTGTGGTATAAAGTTGAGTATTTTGTCTTTCCCTATTTAAGTCTTGTTTTTATTTGGAACGCTAAAAGATTAAAACTGGCATTAGTGCAAATGCATCTTCACATTACTTGAGTTAAAAACAACAATAACTAAAATATTAAGAGAGGGACCTGTCATTTTTTAAGTTCTTAAACCAAAAACAGGCTCTAGTGCAGGTCTGTGTGCTGCTAACCCCAGTGACTGGACTCAGCAGTGTACTGTATGTTGTTGGTGTGTGTTTGCGTCCCTCCCCTCTCTTTGTGTGTCCAGGTGGGGTTTTCTCAGTCGTGAGAACGGCCCGTCGCTCTGCTTCTCTCTCCAAGCCTGTCTCATTTATTCTTCAGCAAACAGCAGTGCTGGGCCAATATTGATCGGATCACCTCTGTGTTTGCGTTGGGTCCTGCAGTACTGATTTAGCTCACCGGCTCTGCGTTGGTGTCATTAACTATGGGTGGCCATGGACTTTGATTATAGGAAGTGCCCGAGGGCTTCGGATAAGGAGCAGGAGTTTTGACAAAGCAGTCAGACTGATCCATCACAGCACTGACACATTGTTTTGTCCCAAAGATCTGAAGCGTTACTGGTTGATCCATTCAGTTCTTCAGCTGTTCTCAGAGCCTTTGCTCTTTCACTACTAGTTTTATTTCTTGTGAGTTTTATGAACTGTTTTAGAACGTGAAATCATTTTGTCATACTCACCAAAACATGGCCCCCACATTACTCGGAAATAGGGAAACAAATACTGACATTTTATGTCCTTGTATTTCAATTGTTTTCAGAATGACCATTTAACTGGTGCTTCTCTCAGGTTCCACAGTTCTTTGGAGAGCATCTCTCTGTTTGCTGTGTGATTTGATAGACCTGGTTGTGCATCACTGCGTAACTGCTGTAAAATATGTTGAATGCTACCAATTCACAATCTGACCTCTTACCTGTAATGCTCCTGAATCATAATCATACACTGTTCGTTCGTTGGCCAGAGGAGAACTGAGAGACTGAGTCTGGGTTCTCCCAAGGTTTTTTCTCCTTTCTGCCACTGATGGAGTTTTGGTTCCTTGCCCACCGTCGCCTTCATCGCCTTTGGCTTGCTTAGTTGGGGACACTTAAAGGGATAGTTCACCCAGAAATGAAAATTAGCCCATTATTTACCATCCTAGGTGTATATGACATTCATCTTTCAGACAAATACAATCGGAGTTATTTAAAAAAATGTCCTGGCTAATCCAAGCTTTATAATGGCAGTGAATGGCAGCCCAAAATTCGAAGCCTAAAAAAGTGCATCCATCCCTCATAAACGAACTCCACACGGCTCCGGGGGGTTAATAAAGGCCTTCTGAAAAGAAGCCATGCATTTGTGTAAGAAAAATATTCATATTTATAACTTTATCGACTAAAATATCTACGCAAGTGGACTTACGCCACAAGAGTAACACTTGACGATGTGAATGACGGATGTAGGAGTAGCGTTAGCTTTGACGCCTCTCGCGGTTCAAACACACAGGGCTGGGCAACAAACTCAAGCTCCTCCGACATTTTTCTATAAATATTCTTGTTTTAGACGTCTAATTTGTGACTGGTGTTTAGTTTTGCTCTATCCTCTGCGCGTCCGCGCTCAGCATTATAAAGCCTCGATTAGCCAGGATATATTTTAATAGAACTCCGATTATATTCGTCTGAAAGAAAAAAGTAATATACACCCAGGATGGCTTGAGGGTGAGTAAATTATTTGGTATTTTTCATTTTTGAGTGAACTATCCCTTTAACATTCAGCAATAATATTGATCTGCCTGCACTGACTCCATTATATGAGGACTGAACTGAGCTGGACGATGACATCACGGTTTTCTCAAGAGCGGCTATATAGATGAAACTAATTTAATAACTGATGATCTTTACAACAGAACTGAATCAACACTGAACTGACATCAGCTGAACAATGACACTATTTTCTTTTTAAAGCTGCTTTACAGCAAAATGATCATTATCATCCTTAAATAATTTTCCTGTTATCACTGTAAAGCTGCTTTGAAACACTCAGTATTGTGTAAAGTGATATATAAATAATGGGTGACTTGACTTGACTAATGAAGAGAGATTGTTGGGATTCACAACACTGCTCTTTGCTGGATTTTATTCTACACTATACTAAGACTTTATATTAAGACAGTATATTAAGTCTGTACAGATTTATCTTCAGCTGTACACTGCTTATCTGTGGGGTACCACCGGGCTCTACTTTAGGTCCTGTTTTGTTTTACTTATGCTCCCCTCGAGTACATACCTTAATTTCATCCAGACTTTTATCAAAGTTGACAACTAATTGTCATAACCCATGTTTTTGTGTACTGGACGGACTTGCCTCTCCAGGTCCTTTCAGCTCCTGTTTGGCTTCTGTCGTGTGTAAAAAAAAAGAGTGATTGCACAAACTACTACATTAGCCAGTTTTTCTTTTCATATTGTTGCCGTTTGTGATTCTTTCTGATGCTGGTATTCGCCCCAGTCTCTTGTGAGATTAGGGGCCTGTCTTCTGCGGATGAAGTGTCATGCCACAATGACACAGTGATGACAGAAGGGATTAGTCGAAAGATCGCAAGAATGTATGTGACATAGCCTATCAGGCTTGAAAACGAGATTCCTGTCCTGCTTTGCTGTCTACGTCAGATACTTTTAACGTCTACAGTTCAGTGGCTGTTTAAACACTCTCTGAATGAGCAACACCTCCACATTAAAGGGAAATTTGCCTTGAAATGAACAGTAACAACAGAATAGCAGTTGCTTAGTTGCTAAGCTAATTAGCACTGTGGAAATCTACCTAGTTATTGTTTTCTTCCACAGAGAACCCGTGTAACAGCGAGAGTGTCTCATATGAATAAACGCATAAACCCCCGCTGACAGACACGTGTCCATCATTACAGCCTTATTACAGATGGGGTCAGAGGTCACGCCGCTGGCCAGATGACAGTGCGCTAATTGTAGGCCTGTAATGCTGTCATGTGATTATCACATTAGTTCTTGAGGAGATGGAGGGCTTGTGTTTCATGATCTCATTGTGTCACGAACAATGCCCTCCATTGGATTCAGGTGAACCGTTAGAAGCTGATCGATCTCCGTGCTGGAGACTGGGGGTCGATTCTCGCTTCACGGGACCGATCAGGACTATTGAGTTCAGGCTATTAAACAGCTGTGAGAAATGACTTAGCAAAGGGTGCAGAAGTGTTTTTACCTACTAACCACTTTCTATTTTTATTTCAGTTTTTTTAATCCAACATAAACCAAACGTGCTGAACTCAGGCGTGATATCAGGGTGTTGTTGGACATCTTTATGCACCTGCTAAGGTATTCTTCGAGGTACTTCATGCTGTTCAGGGCTTTTGAAGTGCTGTTAGTGCATTTCTAGCTGGTGAAGTGCTCGGATCTGAAGAAATTAGTATTTTTCCACCCATTTTTTTGTTTGCCAAGCAAAACCCTCATGTGTCATTATTGAGAAAGGTTAGCACATCTCCTGTAGCTCAAACTGTGTGGGAAAGGGTTACACAAGATTAACTCTTAAAAATAAAGGACCCAAAAGGGGGAAACCTTTCAGTGAGTGGTTCTTTTCTTCTTAGTGACGAACAATTCAACAATCTTTTCCCACTTTACAGCATTAGTAATTATAATGAAGGAGAGGCTGGTTAATAATGCAGTATTCTCAGTGTTCCCACATGAGTTACCACGAAGATCAAGTATCTCTGTGCTATCCAGCGATTATAACAAATGTGAACTCAATCAGTGACCCTTCGTGGAGAAAGAGAGCGATCTGATCAGTTTCAGTAAGTGTCATTAACCAGGATCAGTTTCTGAGAGCATTATTGGACATTCCAGCACTATCAGTTTGACAAAATAACATGTTTGCTCTGCAGACGCGCCGCTGATACATGAGCGTTAATCGATAAATACAACTTCCTTACTTGAATTCTTGACTGATGTTAAACAAAACACATTTTTTGGTCTGATAAAGAATGTTACAGTGCACTTTATATGCTTTACCTTTTTTTTGTGAACTATGGGAAAGTTTGGCAGAGACGTATAAAAAACTTTAATAAGCATTTCTCCCAGCATATTCACTTACAGAGGGCGTTAATGGGTTCGAGTCGCTGCTGAATCAACACGAGGTTCGTGATCACACTGGACACACTAGAGTATTTTTGAGTAGAATGTCCCCGTCCTCAGGGTAAAGCCTATATGTTTTCAGTGAGATTATTAGGCTTGATGACCGTGTTACACTGTGTGTCCACTGAAGCGTGAGTGATTGAGCTGTAATTATGAGCACTGTCTCACAGCTGTTCATCTGATATACACAACAGGCCTCTGTTGAGCTCTTCAACTCCAGCAGGGGTCAAACGCTTCTCAAAGACTTCACATGTCCACCCATTGTTGTTATGACGACAGGGTCAAAGCACCTGTGACCCCGAACACTACCTTTCCCTCTGTGTTCTGCAGGTGCCACACATTACTCTGCATGCAGGTACAGGAGAAGAGTCATCAAAACTATGAAAAAATACAACGCAAGTAGCAGAATCATAGTTATGTCTAATAGTCAAGCGTATTATATGTAGCTAGTGTTGCAATTTACGTAATATTTGAAACAACCCAGTAAATGTGTTGAATATCTTACCTTTTAAGATTTAAGACAAGTTGGAGGTTATCCTAACTTTAAGAGATTATTTACAATGATTTTTTTTTTTTTTTTTTTTTTTACAAACAAATTATTTTCAGGAATTTATTTTGTCATTAGAATAATAAAATAATAAAATAATAAAAAAAGGAACATTCTTAATATTTTTGGGAAGTTGGAAAATAGGAAGAAAATAGCAGTTAATATATTCTTTAACATGTTTTGTGAGTCCCTGGAATGAACGCAGTTTCCGTTACGTAAAAATAACATCCAAATAATACAAAACCGATTGAACATTTTCCTCATAGTGCAGTAAAATGATGGAATAGTAAAATTATAAATGATATTATTATATTATATATTATTCAAAAGTTTGGTATCAGTAATTATAGTTTATTATATTTCTATTTCAAATAAATACTCTTCTTTTGAATTTTCTATTCATCAAAGAATCCTGAATAAAAATGGTTAAAAACTGTTTTCAACACTGATAATAATCATAAATGTTTCTTGATCATATTAGAGTGATTTGTGAAGGATCATGTGACACTGATGACTGGAGTAATGATGCTGAAAATTCAGCTTTGATCACAGGAATAAATTACACTTTACTATATATTCACATAGAAAACAGATGATTTACATTGTAATAATATTTCACAATATTACTGTTTGTTTTGTATTTTTAATCAAATAAATGCAAACTTGGTAAACAACTTCTTTTAAAAACATTAAAAAAAACTTACCAATCCCAAACTTTTGAATGGCAATATATATATATACAGGTCCTTCTCAATAAATTAGCATATTGTGATAAAGTTCATTATTTTCCCTAATGTAATGATAAAAATTAAACTTTCATATATTTTAGATTCATTGCACACCAACTGAAATATTTCAGGTCTTTTATTGTTTTAATACTGATGATTTTGGCATACAGCTCATGAAAACCCAAAATTCCTGTCTCAATAAATTAGCATATTTCATCCGACCAATAAAAGAAAAGTGTTTTTAATACAAAAAAAGTCAACCTTCAAATAATTATGTTCAGTTATGCACTCAATACTTGGTCGGGAATCCTTTTTGCAGAAATGACTGCTTCAATGCGGCGTGGCATGGCCGTAATCAGCCTGTGGCACTGCTGAGGTGTTATGGAGGCCCAGGATGCTTCGATAGCGGCCTTAAGCTCATCCAGAGTGTTGGGTCTTGCGTCTCTCAACTTTCTCTTCACAATATCCCACAGATTCTCTATGGGGTTCAGGTCAGAAGAGTTGGCAGGCCAATTGAGCACAGTAATACCATGGTCAGTAAACCATTTACCAGTGGTTTTGGCACTGTGAGCAGGTGCCAGGTCATGCTGAAGAATGAAATCTTCATCTCCATAAAGCTTTTCAGCAGATGGAAGCATGGAGTGCTCCAAAATCTCCTGATAGCTAGCTGCATTGACCCTGCCCTTGATAAAACACAGTGGACCAACACCAGCAGCTGACATGGCACCCCAGACCATCACTGACTGTGGGTACTTGACACTGGACTTCAGGCATTTTGGCATTTCCTTCTCCCCAGTCTTCCTCCAGACTCTGGCACCTTGATTTCCGAATGACATGCAAAATTTGAGCAACCACTGAGCAACAGTCCAGTGCTGCTTCTCTGTAGCCCAGGTCAGGCGCTTCTGCCGCTGTTTCTGCTTCAAAAGTGGCTTGACCTTGGGAATGCGGCACCTGTAGCCCATTTCCTGCACACGCCTGTGCACGGTGGCTCTGGATGTTTCTACTCCAGACTCAGTCCACTGCTTCTGCAGGTCCCCCAAGGTCTGGAATCGGTCCTTCTCCACAATCTTCCTCAGGGTCAGGTCACCTCTTCTCGTTGTGCAGCGTTTTTTGCCACACTTTTTCCTTCCCACAGACTTCCTACTGAGGTGCCTTGATACAGCACTCTGGGAACAGCCTATTCGTTCAGAAATTTCTTTCTGTGTCTTACCCTCTTGCTTGAGGGTGTCAATGATGGCATTCTGGTCAGCAGTCTTACCCGTGATTGCGGTTTTGAGATATGATCCAGGCTGGGAGTTTTTAAAAGCCTCAGGAATCTTTTGCAGGTGTTTAGAGTTAATTAGTTGATTCAGATGATTAGGTTAATAGCTCGTTTAGTGAACCTTTTCATGATATGCTAATTTATTGAGACAGGAATTTTGGGTTTTCATGAGCTGTATGCCAAAATCATCAGTATTAAAACAATAAAAGACCTGAAATATTTCAGTTGGTGTGCAATGAATCTAAAATATATGAAAGTTTAATTTTTATCATTACATTATGGAAAATAATGAACTTTATCACAATATGCTAATTTATTGAGAAGGACCTGTATGTATGTATATGCAAACACACTTTTGCTGTGGGTACATTAATGGCAAACACAAACACAATTTGTGGTCCTGCCAGTGAAGGTTTCATGTAAAAGTCTGTGGAATCTTTTATGCCAGGAACCTTGAGAAAATATTATGCTTTCCACTCGTTCGAGCGCTTTAGCTGTGCTAGAGGAAAAGCACAAGCCGTAAAGAAACAACACACACACACACAGAGAAATGAGGGATCAAATATCCAAAGTGGGATTCTTGCCACATGACCTGTGAAGATACACACACTGTACGCAGAGGCAGAGGAGGAACACTCACACTGCTCAACCTGAGAAGAGAAGCGCACAGATCACTCGTGTACGTCTCAGGCCTGATCATGGAGACCTCTGGGCTTCCTCTGGGTCACTTTACGCTTTACTTCCCCTACACACACACACACACACACACACGTTACTTAAGTCAGGAGAGTGTGTTTCAGTGGCTGATGTAGAAAGAAGAATCTCATCCAGTCAAACTCAGACTATCCAACAGTCTTTTCTGTGTTTATTCTGAATTGAAACACTCTCTTGTATAAAGCGCTGTATAAATAAAGCTGACTTGACTGAAAGTTTCTTCTTTTGTGTTTCACTAAACTAAATAAAAGTAAGTAAATGATAACAGAGTTTTCATATCGCTTTAACTTTGAATTACATTTGAAGTGGATCAAAACCTTTCATCAGAGTTTGAGTTTTGAACAACACCCGTTCTTGTCTCAGGACAACTTTGATGAACTTTGTTGATCCACTTCTACTGTAGTTTACTAGGAAATGATTCCAGTCGTCTCACAGGATCATCAGTCTTCCTCATCAGAGAGTGTGAATGCTTCCGGATCTCTCCATCATCAGAGCCGACGGGCCGGTGGTCCTGTTCCTGCCGGACCCTCGTGATGGATCATGAAGCGTTCCCCTCAGGAGGACAACAGCTCCAGGCACTTCCACAACCAGCCAGATAAATCTGCTATCCTCCAGCGGATCTCACTAAACGCCCCCTCTGCTTCCCTGTCTCGCTGGGAGAATCTTATCAGCCGGTCTCCTATTGTCCCCTGGAAGGCACGTTTGGGGGGTCAGACCAGTTAGCGGTTAGCTCTTGAAACAGCATGGCGTAGAGGGAAAGGTCATGCCCTTTGCTCGGAGTCTCCATACCTCAGGGTCATCTCAGTGCTCCACGTGACGCCTGAGCCTCCAGGACACTGGTTTGATAAGTGGAGCCAGCTCATCCCAGCAGGAGATGTTCCAGCTCGATCCTCTCAGACCCATAAAGCTCCAGCCGTGGCCCTCATGCGGCCCTCATGCGGCCCAGGCGCTAGCAGGACTGTGACGAGAGGTGAGAGGCCTCGGGCCGGCACATTAGTTCCACCCTCGGCGTTCGGTGCCTTTACTGCACACCGCTAACATCTGATGTCTTCCACACCGCTAACATCTGATGTCTTCCACACCACTAACATCTGATGTCTTCAACAGCTTCATAGACATGAGTTTGACCAATGAAAGTCAGAACTCCATCAAATGTTTACATGTTCTTTTGTCACTTTGGATGATTACATGCCAAACCACTGCATTTGTAAAGCACAGAAATATATTTACTAAGAATTAATGGCTAGTGTTGTAATCAAATTTGGATAAATCAAGTCAAGTCAGCTTTATTTATTCAGCACTTTTTACAACACAGAGTGTTTCAGGACAGCTTTACAGAGATAACAGGACAATACTGCAGCAAAGCTTGTTTCCAGAAGAGAATAGCGTCTCAGTCCAGCTTAAGAAAGTTCAGTGATGGTTCAGTTTTGTTGTAAGAAAGTTATTAATTTAGTTAATTTATATATATATGAAGAGTTCAGATGCAAAAGCCTCTAAATGCCATCTGAAATTTTCTTCTAGGATGATCATTTTTATCAAGCTCGTATATTTAAGTTCAATAATTCCACTTAAATGGCAATGAAGATTACCTATTAATTGTCATTTAAGTGAAATTACTGAACTTAAATATACAAGCTTGATAAAAATGATCATTCTATAAGAAAATTTCAGATGGCATTTAGAGGCTTTTACATCTGAACTCTTCATATATATATAGCCGCTCTATTGTCCAGCTCAGTTCAGTTCTCATATAATGGTGTCAAATGAGACAATTATTCATTTGTTTTGGGAATGTGTGTATTGCAAAAAATTTGGGTTGACTTTTCAAACTTTGTTAAAAGTTATCTATCTTTAAACTTCTGTATAAGCCACAAAAAAAATAGTTTTTAGGTGACTCTCTGACTGTTAACAGTCTGCCATAAACAGGAAAAAAGAAAGAAAGAAAATATTTTGTGTAATTAAAATTGCACTCTTGAATGACATTATTGCATCTTTTTTCCTTTACGCTGAGACATTTCTGATTACCAGATACTGTACAAATAGAAATACTTCTAAAATATATTACAAAAAAATGCCATGATGTCTTGAGTGTCAAGACCGGCACATTTAAAGAGGTAATGAACATCATTTATGCCAGTACGATTAACTATTGTCAATGCTTGATTATTCACACACTATAAATCTATAAAGCCTTACAAGGTAACAAGATATAAAAAATAAAAATAAAAGAATGGCAGACATTTAGGCCAAAGTGGGCTAAGATAAAACATCTTTATGTCATTATTTTATCTTTGTGAGTAAAAAAAGAGGAACAGAGATACATACACACAACATAATATACTTTTACATAATATGTTTATTACATAAACAGTGCTTTATTTTTTTCAGATACAGTCGGTGTATTTAACAGTAGCATTCAAATAAGAAATTGAATGAACAATTGTAAAAATGTACACTTCACTGTATAGATTATACATAGATTTGTATTAAAGCTACAGTGTTAAAGATTTAGACAGACTAATGTACATGTGAATGAAAGTTGACCTTATCTCTTGTATATTCTGTTAACAGATGTTTATCTGGGATGTGTAATCGGCCATCAGACGCAAGTGTAATAATGAGCAGATCATCAGAAAATGAACATAATGTGTCATTTATTTGTGTGCAGTTTAGCTGTGTGTCCAATAATGATTTTCTTTTCTTTTTCTTTTTCTTTTAATAAAAAACATGTTCATTTTGTTCAGTTTTGTTAAAACCATGTGAAGCTTAAATAATTGAAAACAAATGCATTCAACATTGGGAAAATGTCTCCTATTGGTTAAGATGTAGTTAAACGGTAGAACATTTAAAATACTGTGTGAGATCAAAGTATACTGTACAGAGTATAGCTAAGTAATAACAAAGTATACTGTACAGAGTATAGCTAAGTAATAACAAAGTATACTGTACAGAGTATAGCTAAGTAATAACAAAGTATACTGTACAGAGTATAGCTAAGTAATAACAAAGTATACTGTACAGATTATAGCTAAGTAATAACAAAGTATACTGTACAAAGTATAGCTAAGTAATAACAAAGTATACTGTACAGAGTATAGCTAAGTAATAACAAAGTATATTGTTATTGAATACAAAGTGTGCATTTTTTTTTGTATTTGGAATAAGCCAAATGTACTTTGTATACCATTACCTGTAAAATAATATATTCATAGTATCTTTCTTTGTTTTTAGAAGACATTCATAATACGATTGATATGAACTTATTTAACACAAAATAAAGTACACTTTAAAGGGCACCTATTATGCAAAATTCACTTTTACATGGTGTTTGAACATAAATGTGTGTTGGCACAGTGTGAGCAAAACCACCCTAGAATGATAAAAATCCACCCAGTAGTTTTTTTACTATCTCAATAAATCACAAGCACTGTCTCAGAACGCCCTGTTCTAGATTTCCCTCACTGTGACGTAGAAATGCGCTAAGCCCCACCGACGCGGTTTGATTGACAGTCTGGTTTTGGCATAGACCCCGCCCTCGGTGATCTGCATCCTCCATTGTTTCAACGACAGCCGGTGTGTAATGTCTCATAAGAAGTGTAACTTAGGTGTTCTGTTGTGGAATTTAAGAATGGACATAGTAGTCTTCACTGACATCAGAGCCACTGAAAACGCAGCGGATGGATTTTATTTATGAAGAAACGGCGCCACTTAAACTTCCTTCATTTTCTGACTGACTGTTTAGTGAACGAGGGTCAAAGTTAATCAAGTGTGGATCATTGCCTACAGTTCGCGATTCAACGTCACCTCCAGAAGTAAGTGTATTTTATGATTTTTGAGCAAATAGTCATTTCAATCGATGTCAGCCAGTTCAACAACAAATGCGTCTAAAGCTATTTATTGTCGTCGTCATAGATGTCTCAACAAACAACGTCAGACAGTTTTATGTCACGTAGGCTATCATTTGTGCAGCAATTACAAATGTAAATAAATTAAGGTCTGCTCTATCTCCATAGACAGTATATAAACGTCTATCTCCCTCCCCTTAAGAAAAAAATAAATAAATCGTTTGTACTTAGCAAACGTTATCACAGTATTTGTGTGTGTGTGTGTGTGTGTGTGTGTGTAGTTTCAAAAAATTGCGCGAACGTTATCACAGTTCGTGTGTGTGTGTTGCACATCCATAATTGCAAAGGGGACGCGATTAAAACTTTGTAAGTACATAAATGTATCAAATAACCATTCCGAGACGTTTAGTCCATTCTCATTGGTGTCTCTTCATCATCTGGGTCCAGCAGCAGGGCGGGGATATGCAGCTCATTAACGTTTAAGGTGGTACACTCCAAAACAGCTCTTTTTAAAACAGGCCCCAAAAATGACATTTTCAAATGGTTATAATAAATTAACTGTGGGGTATTTTGTGCTGAAACTTCACAAATGCATTCTGGGGACACCCAAGACCAATATTACATCTTGTAAAAAGGGGCATAATAGGTGCCCTTAAATATCATTAATGAAGCATGTAATTATTCCCTACCCAGGCATATACTCAAAGTATACTTGAAGTTGTTCCAATTCAGCACATAAAAGTACAGTAAATACACTTACAATTATGCTTTACTACAATTTAATTACAGCTAAAATATAAAATATCAAAAATAGCACACATCAAGTTAACTAATCTTGAACACACTTGATATCCTGATAATTACTCTGGCTGCAAGTACTCTTCACATATTCCTTCACCAGGGCCTGAATGAGAGACAAAAATAGGCTTCATTTGCTTTAAACAAATGATATTTTGGCAAGTCATGTTGTTCAAGCCTTAAAATACTTATACACTTGAAATGGCCAAGCTTGGAGTCTTCGTGTAAAGAAGACTCCAAGCCCTAAGACCCCTAAGACTCCTAACCCTAACCCTAACCCTAACCCAACTTTTATGTAAAATCAAAGTGGTGCCAAAGTTACCCAACTAGTTGATTGCACTTTGTGAACCACTTTGAATGTATGTATCCAGCTCTGGTTGAAGCATCTCTATCTCCACGAGCTGAGAATGCCTCTGGAGAAGAAGAGCTGCGGGGCTCAATCAGTAGAGGATCATCTCAGGCCTCGTGGTGCTGAGCTCCGGCTGAGCTCCGGCTGATCCCAGGCTCAAAGCGATCTGTTTAATGGCTAACGTTCTTACCGCCCTCCTGCTGGAGCGGATAGACATCAGACTCACCCTCGGGCTGGAGGTCTTCTCACGGACAAGACGTCATGCTGACCTCGTCATCAATAACCCTCATCAGCACTGAGGTCACATGGCCAGGCATCTTCATTTATACAGCGCTTTTAACTATATAGACTGTTTCACAGCAGCTTTACAGTGATAATAGGAAATTAAAGTAAAGTGTTTAGGCTTTACAGCAGCTCTAGAAAAAAGTTATTGTCCAGATAAAGTTAGTTTTGGTTGATTCACTTCCGTCGCAACGATCATTAGTTATTAACTTAGGGGCCGCTAACACACACCGTTCTAACAGGAAAACTCTTAAGTTCTTTCTGCACAAACTTTAAAAACGAGAATGCCGATGGCGCACATGCGTATTACGAGTTCAGTCTATAGGGATGTGCGTTTGAATATATGTGCGCAGGCGTGTAGTCCTTCCCTACAAACCAACCTAAACACTAAACCTTTGAAAGAATCGCTGATTTTAAGATTGAGGCCTTAAGGCCCCGATATTCTTCAAGCGAAGTTGAAGAACGAACTGATGTGACGTCATTTCTAACCAAATCAGGCCAAAACGAACTTTGTTTGGAGTTCGTTTTGGGAGTTAAAACAGCTTTCCAGAAAAAACTTTGCTATGGTTGCTTAACACCTTCGTACTACCATTGTTCGTGGTGATTATGTAATAGGTGGGTGTGGCTCTAAGGCTCCGCCTTCTTTCACATCAAGTTTTCTCCGGTTCAATTTCTTCATTTCTCGGTCGAGATCAGACGTCCGGAAGTGAAAACATGAACACACTTGGAGAGCCGCTGTATAGTAGAGAATCCAGCTGTGCTTCTGATGAAGTGAGACACTGACCCTGTTTTTCATGTTTAATACGGTAAAGCTGCTTGATTTTAAGCTATCTAGTGTATAAAGTATTATAGAGTATAAATAAACGTGACGTGACTTTACTGGAGTTTCGTAGAGCTCGTGCAAACACAACCACGCTGCTATTCTTATGCTTTATTAAAAAATGCTTGCTATTTTGTAGTGTGTTTATGTTGTTATTATGAGGAAATCGCGCAGCACATATTTGCATATTCATCTAACCATCTAACCTAACACTAACACTAACCATCTAACCTAACCATCTAAACCTAAGCCTAACCATCTAAACCTAACCTAACCATCTAACCTAACCATCTAAACCTAACCTAACCCTAACCTAACCTAACCGTACCCTAACCTAACCTAACCTAACCCTAACCCTAACCAGCAGTCAGATGTTCAATAACAGTATATCGCTGCTCACATACTTTGTTTTACCCCTAAACCATGAACGAAAAAGAGCTTTGCCATGAGAATTTCAAAGCCTTTAGTTTGTGATGTGGTAAAATAATCTTAGTTGGACGTTTATGAACTAATCCAAGTGAACTTCACAAGCTCCTGTTGTATTAGTGTGTGAGCCGGCTGAAACAGGGGCACTTGAGTGTGTATCTCCGCACAAGGCTGAAGACTGCAGGTCTGGTGACTCCAGAGCGTCTGGTCAGAGACTCCCGGAGGCGATGAGAACACCATGGCAACTGCGATCGAGACAGAGACGGCCTCCACTGGAGGAGATAATGCTAATGAGGACTCATAGGGTGAAACAAAATGGCTTAATTGTATTGTGTTCATCCCATGTTAGAGCACAAAGGCTCGGGGAGGTTACGCTCACACATGAGGCTTATTGTAATCCCTCTGTAATTACCAAGCAAAGGCATCTTCTCATGGGAGCTGTCCTCGCTGCACTGTTCACACGTATCCTTGAGGAAGTATCAATTCCTCACTAAGAAGAGTCACAAAAGCTTGACAGAAACACATTCAGAGCACCTTTGTTGGGGCGTAGAGCTATGATAGACATCTACAGTGTTGAGAGAAAGGCTCATTCAGACGCAGGTCACTGTTAATGTCAACTGCAAACCGCACAACGGCACGGCGACCTGTAAAGCCGCGCTATAAGTTGGCAATATGGGGCGAAAAAATGTAAATGCTGTGCCCGGGAGACAATAGTTTGATGGAGGTCTTTTGAAATGTCTCAGTCTGAGACTCTCTCTCTCTCTCTCTCGCTCTGGCTTTTGACGGGAAGCTCATGATTTTTAACGTACGCTGCATGCATAATACATCAGCCCTGCACAATCACACACCGGATGTGTGAGCCAGCGGAGCAGCGAGCACCTGTGCCGAAACAAAGATGGCCTTTCTGGCCCGGCCTGCCCTGGTACCCGCTGTCACCGTTCCCCTGCCCCGACCCCAGCTGCACTGCTTTCAGCCTGACACGCATTCATCTCGCCTCACCCGCTCATAAAGACCTCTTTATCTGCTTATTAACCACAGTGAGAAGGCCCTTGACAAACATTTTGGGAGTGAGTTTGGGATTGTGAGGCGTGCACATGTGTGCGCTGGTGGCTGGTGCGCGTGCAGTACCATGCCCGAGTGTTTTACCGCGGTATTAAGATGTCATCTGTCAGATACGCTC
>CM038621.1:1252500-1285000 GCA_021554675.1 Leuciscus idus | reverse complement strand
CATTTTCACCAAATTTGAATGTCCATTCAGAATATTTTGTTGTATGAATCTCCGATCAACACCCGAAGCTTCACAGTCCTGAACCTCTTCCTGGTCAACGCTTCGTTCGGCAAACGGTGGATACAGGGATACTTGGATACAGGGATACTTGGGATACAGGAACATCAGATGTGTTTTATGATAGACTGTTGTCCATTCAAAAATACAGGAAAATACACAGAACATTTAAAAAAAAACTACTTGAGTGTTTGACTTTCGTCATTGGCTGGTTCTTTGTAAGGTACAGACACTCACAGCAAAGCTGCAGTTCATATAGAAATATGTGTTTTCTGTGGAACACAACACTTTGGCAGAATTATGTTTTTTAAAACAAATAAATTAAATGTGAATGGATGCTGTTCACTTTCAAAAATGGAGAAAAAACATCATCAAATCTGGACAAAAGCAAAAGTTTGTAAAATATCTCATTGTACTTCACAAAAGGAAAAGAAAAGAATGAATTCCTCCTTTAAAGCCGCCAGTTTACGTTGAGTCGCCGGAGTGACGTTTAATCGTGAGACTGGTTAGACGGCATTTCAGTGCCTAAAATCTCCACAGTTTCTGCAGAACTGCAAAAGTCAACACTATATTTCAGACAGCTTTCTGAATACGTCCTCCTCCAGCCATTGCTCACGCAAACCCTGTCCTGCCCTCCTCTTACGCCACTGGTCGAGTGTGTGTTGTGTAATACTAGACCGGACAGGAATGCTCATGCTGCCACAGTATTTATAGTTCAAAAACACTATGAATAGCTTATTTACAGCTGTCTCTGCATATTAAGCTGGGACAGGAGAACATATTTTAACACTGAAAAGTGAAAATTAAGCAACTAAACTGAAGTGTTGTCAGTGTTTGCTGGCCTCATGTCCTCATAGACCATTGCTTGTTTAGGCATATCCAGCTTTACAACACGTTCTCCTGTGTAGTGATACACATCTGGTGGCGTCAGGCGGGACACGTAAGAGTTGTCTTCACTCGCTGTCCAAATAACCAGCCAGCGAGAGTGACGTGTGTGTATTTGATGAAGCTTAATTTGTTTATCAGGTGAGCACTTGAATTTTTGCCACACGCTTTTGGATAATTGGACAAAGGGATCATTTTCAGGACCAATCAGGGGTGCGTTTTCTGTTCAACGACATATCTCACTGCTTAAAGTCCCCCTGTGGTGAAACTAGGGCTGTGCGATATAGCTAAAAAAAATTATCACGATATAATGTTTCATATCGTTCGGTAATTATTGACTTTTTTATAACCTTTTTTTTTAAGACAAGTACAAAAGTTTGAATTTAAACCACTGCTTTTTTACATTTTTTTTTACCCACATTATTAAGGCAAACAACAAATGATATTAGTTTTAGCAGTCAAAAATTAAATGTAAACAAAAATATCTTCTTTATGTCTTATATTAAGATAAAAAAGTAAGCGTTAAAGAAACTCTTGAACTTAAAATGTTACAAAATGTGTGCAATGTAAAAGTGTAAACGTAGAAGAATCAAGGTAGGTCTTGAAACTTTGAGGTAGGTCAACATCTGTAATAAGTAGGGGTGTAACGGATCGATACGACACAGTGGTGTCACGGTTAGGTACATTTTTCGATACAACAAAAAGAAAGAAATGCCAAAGAAATTTCCTTGATTTAAAAAATATATAATTATTAAAAGAGAAATTATTTTAAATAAGTTTAAAAAGAGTTTTCCCTACATCTTGAAACTTTTAGTTTTATAAATGGGGGTAATGTATTTGAAGGATGAACAAATAATGTTTTGGTCATC
This sequence comes from Leuciscus idus, assembly GCA_021554675.1. Taxonomy (NCBI): domain Eukaryota; kingdom Metazoa; phylum Chordata; class Actinopteri; order Cypriniformes; family Leuciscidae; genus Leuciscus; species Leuciscus idus. The sequence continues at coordinate 1,283,189 of CM038621.1, read as the reverse complement.
ACATTACAAATAACATTTAAATATGATAATATTTGAGTTTTAAAGTGCTGGGAAAAGATGTGTGACGTACTTGAAAGCATTTTACTATTCCTGTCAAACTTCCATGGTTACAGTGAGTGTTACTACAGTAAAGCCATAGCCTATACAATGAATGTTGCTGATCTGTGGACTTAAAGCCTATAACTAGTTCATTCATGGCACACAATGTTTCTCCTGGTTACGACATTAGCGCTGTTTGATCCGTTAATAACGGAGAAGTGTGAATGCTTCTCACTAGATCTTGCAGTGATGTTATTACTTCAGTGGCGAATTCAAATGCTTTCTTTACCGGATCTCTTAGAGCTGTGTAGTAACAAGATCGGCTCGCGCTGCACTCACTGACATTGATGGTCCAAACTGATAAACGGTCCGTGACGCACAAAATAACGCAGTTTTAACGCAATAACGCAATATAGTGGGTGAATTATGTATGTGATGTATATTACTATGTTATGATGAACTATTTGCCTTTGTTCAAAGCGTTTCTAAGGATACAGATTTTTCGGTGTCAATATTTCATTCAGTAACATTAGGCAGTTGTGATATATATGCTGTTTAATGTTTGATGATCGCGTTATTTTACATTTGCGTGAGCAATATTCTATCACTTGCTTCTGCTTCTTCTTCACCTGTGTTTTGATCCAGTGATTCTGTACTCTTTCAGAAGATGTGTATTGGGTGTAATAGCGCCCCCTACCGTATAACAGTGAAAACATGGATAGCCGGAAAAGTCGTCTGACTTTTAATCTCAGAATTATACGTTTATATCTCGCAATTCTGACTTTATAATAAGCAATTGCGATATTTAGTCAAAATTGCGAGATATAAAGTCAGAATTGTGAGATATAAAGTCAGAATTGTGAGATATAAAGTCAGATTTGCGAGATATAAAGTCAAAATTGCGTGTTATAAAGTCAGAATTGCGAGATATAAAGTCAAAATTGCATGTTATAAAGTCAGAATTGTGAGATATAAAGTCAGAATTGCGAGATATAAAGTCAGAATTGTGAGATATAAAGTCAGAATTGCGAGATATAAAGTAAAAATTGCGTGTTGTAAAGTCAGAATTGCGAGATATAAAGTCAAAATTGCTTGTTATAAAGTCAGAATTGTGAGATATAAAGTCAGAATTGCGAGATATAAAGTCAAAATTGTGAGATATAAAGTCAGAATTGTGAGACAAAGTCAGAATTGCGTGTTATAAAGTAAAAATTGTGTTATAAAGTCAAAATTGCGAGATATAAAGTCATAATTGTGAGATATAAAGTCAAAATTGCCTGTTATAAAGTCAGAATTGCGAGATATAAAGTCAGAATTGCGAGATATAGTCAGAATTGTGTTATAAAGTCAGAATTGCGAGATATCAAGTCAGAATTGTGTTATAAAGTCAGAATTGTGTGATATAAAGTCAGAATTGCGTGTTATAAAGTCAAAATTGTGAGATATAAAGTCAGAATTGCATGTTATAAAGTCAAAATTGTGAGATATAAAGTCAGAATTGTGAGATATAAAGTCAGAATTGTGTTATAAAGTCAGAATTGTGAGACAAAGTCAGAATTGCAAGTTATAAAGTCAGAATTGCGAGATATAAAGTCAGAATTGCGAGATATAAAGTCAAAATTGTGAGATATAAAGTCAGAATTGTGAGACAAAGTCAGAATTGCGTGTTATAAAGTAAAAATTGTGTTATAAAGTCAAAATTGCGAGATATAAAGTCATAATTGTGTTATAAAGTCAGAATTGTGTGATATAAAGTCAGAATTGCGTGTTATAAAGTCAAAATTGTGAGATATAAAGTCAGAATTGCATGTTATAAAGTCAAAATTGTGAGATATAAAGTCAGAATTGTGAGATATAAAGTCAGAATTGTGTTATAAAGTCAGAATTGTGAGACAAAGTCAGAATTGCAAGTTATAAAGTCAGAATTGCGAGATATAAAGTCAGAATTGCGAGATATAAAGTCAAAATTGTGAGATATAAAGTCAGAATTGTGAGACAAAGTCAGAATTGCGTGTTATAAAGTAAAAATTGTGTTATAAAGTCAAAATTGCGAGATATAAAGTCATAATTGTGAGATATAAAGTCAAAATTGCCTGTTATAAAGTCAGAATTGCGAGATATAAAGTCAGAATTGCGAGATATAGTCAGAATTGTGTTATAAAGTCAGAATTGCGAGATATCAAGTCAGAATTGTGTTATAAAGTCAGAATTGTGTGATATAAAGTCAGAATTGCGTGTTATAAAGTCAAAATTGTGAGATATAAAGTCAGAATTGCATGTTATAAAGTCAAAATTGTGATATAAAGTCAGAATTGTGAGATATAAAGTCAGAATTGTGTTATAAAGTCAGAATTGTGAGACAAAGTCAGAATTGCAAGTTATAAAGTCAGAATTGCGAGATATAAAGTCAGAATTGTGTTATAAAGTCAGAATGGCGAGATATAAAGTCAGAATTGCGTGTTATAAAGTCAAAATTGTGAGATATAAAGTCAGAATTGCGAGATATAAAGTCAGAATTGTGAGATATGTCAGAATTGTGTTATAAAGTCAGAATTGTGAGATATAAAGTCAGAATTGCGAGATATAGTCAGAATTGTGAGATATAAAGTCAGAATTGCGTGTTACAAAGTCAAAATTGCGAGATATAAAGTCAGAATTGTGAGATATAAAGTCAGAATTGTGAGACAAAGTCAGAATTGCAAGTTATAAAGTCAGAATTGCGAGATATAAAGTCAGAATTGTGTTATAAAGTCAGAATTGTGAGTTATAAAGTCAGAATTGCGAGATATAATGTCAGAATTGTGAGATATAAACAATTCTCGGGTCATTATTACTCCACTACCTACATGTACAAATTCACTAACAATGATATTCCATATGCGTCCCTCAACAGTGCCATACAGTGTCTACAGCTCCTCCGGAGACAAATACAGACTCTTTATCTCAATGTGCAGATATGCTGTCTATGCTGTGCCTCAAATTTGAGAGAACTTTCATCCTGGGTGATTTTAATATCCACATGCACAAAAAAGACTGCAATAACTTGCAGACGTTGTGTCTGTATTGGAGTGCTTTGAGTTGACCCAGCTCGTGGACTCTCCTACTCATAACTAAGGCCACACCATAGACCTGGTGATTTCTAATGGTTCATTAGTCTCTCAGTTGTCCACCTCTGATTTAGGGCTGTCTGATCATCTTTTTTTAATATGGAACTGCCTGACATAAACATTTCCCCATCTCGCATCATTCATTATTGCAAATGGAGATCTATTGCATTGGTTAAGGTCACAAATGATTTGTTAATTGCTTCTGTCTTTCTGATCCTTTTTTTGACACAGTAGATCACTCTTTATTAATCAACGGCTTGGAGACTGTCTTTGGTGTGTCTGACACTGCACTAAACTGGTTCAAGTCATACCTTTCAGATCGAAAGCAGTTTGTTGTAATGGGTCTGAGGTTGGTGTGGTGAAATCTGGTGTTCCTCAAGGTTCGATTTTAGGCCCTTTACTCTTTTGCATCGACATTTTTCCACTTGGTCAACTTTTAATATCACTTGGTCTTAACTTTCATTGCTACGCAGATGATACTCAGATTTACATACATTCAAAACCTGATGATAATGTGCCTTATTTCTCAATGAATTTCTGAGATAAAAAATTGGATGTCCCGAAAACGTTTTTGTCTAAACAGTGACAAGACTGAGGTTATACTCGTTGGTTCACCCCACCAGCTACGTAAAGCTGGGTCTTTAACTTTAAATGTGGATGGCTCTAATTTAGAGTTTGAAACTAAATAAAAAATATTGGGGGTGATATTTGATGCTAATTTAACTTTTGATCCTCATATCCAGAATACAGTCAAAACATTTTTTTTTTTTCATCTTTGAAACATTGCCAGACTACGTCCTATGTTGTCATTTCCGGTGGCAAAAATACAGTTTTGTATTGATTATTGCAATGCTCTACTTGCCAGGGTTTCAAAAGCTACTCTAAACAAATGACGGTGTCTTCAAAATTCTGCAGTCAGAATCCTGACTAGCACCAGGACTCGGGATCACATCACTCTGAGTCTGAAGTCCTTGCACTGGCTCCCTGTCAGGTTTCGTGTTGATTTTAAAATTCTCATGCATACTTGTAAGGCTTTGCATGGCCTGGCTCCTCAATATTTGTCAGAACTTTTAATCCTCTACATCCCCACGTGTGATCTCCTCTGAAGCTGGTCTTTTAACTGTCCCGCCAACTCGTTTAAGATCGATGGGTGATAGGGCTTTCTCTTCGTTTGCTCCAAAACTAATGAACTCTCTGCCCTCAGAGATTAGGCAAGTAACCCTAACAATTTTTTTCTATTCCATTTACTTATGGAACTCTTTTGATAACATTTTTAATATTTGTATTTCGCTTAATTTGTTTTTGATAAGCGCTTTGAGATGTAACTTTTAAAGGCGCTATAGAAAATAAAGTTATTTATTATTATGTATGTGATCATAAACCTCTGGACACACACACACATACACACACATCCACAAACGTCATTAATGTGTCATGACTTGGCCATTTCCTACACAACTCCCATATAGGCAGGTCTGAAACTGATGTAACGTCAGCGTCCACTGCCCAGTGACAGCCATGATGTGTTTGCTGTTTAACAAGCTGACAGACATGTTCGAGCATGTGCCTCAGGTCGAGAGACACAGTCCTGGAAATACAGTGAGCACAGCTGCTCAACAGAGACTTGTGGGATAGAGAGAAGCAGTGTGTTCGACAGGTCGAGAGACACAGTCCTGGAAATACAGTGAGCACAGCTGCTCAACAGAGACTTGTGGGATAGAGAGAAGCGGTGTGTTTGACTGTCCATCTTTTGTCGTGGTCACATTACGTCACAAGGACATACAGTATATGCCATCAAAGTGAGCTCAGATGCTTGAGTTACTCTCACTCCACTAACCGTCATTGATTTGTGTCTTATGCTACGAAACCTGTCGCTCTTTCACGTCATTTTAATCTCACATCATGTTGTGTTAAATAAAATTAAAAATTAAAAATTGTACATGGTAGAAAGAAACAGCATTTGCTTTCTATTTTCATGTTGACTTTTATCATGTTGATAGTAAATATTACACTACTTGTGTATGTGCGTGTCTGCAGTGTTAGCCTGAGGCCTCTCCACATAACCACTGTGGAAATGCCACAGACTTTGCTGAATGTGTCACAACAATTTTGCCACAGTCTCAAAGAAAAAACAAAAAAAGTAACTTAAACGGTGGATGAAGTAATGAGATATCTTCTGTTCAGTTATATTACTGCAATCTAAAGCAAATAACCCTAGCTTTGATATTTCATATGAGGTATAATTGCCTCCAAATGAAATTCTGCAGCTGAAGAGCAGAAGAAATGTCAAAATATTCCTTAATACCACGCTACAGATCATATTACCAAACTATAGCCGTTTCTTTCGCTAAGCCCATTATTTTATCCTGACATGGATCTAGCTCTGCCACTAATATCCCGTATCCATTGTTCTATAACGGCATGTTTTCAATCAATTCATGTGAAATAGATGGCCTAAAATATTCCCTAAACCAAGACTGATGTGGCAGCTTTTACTGGTGAAGTCATGTCATCATGTTGAATGGGTGTGTTGAGGGTCATAACCCAGTGTTTGAGGGGTTCGTGTGCGAGTGATGACATCATCGCTCACGCATCACCAGAGATGAGGAGCGTCAGCCGATGACTTTTAAGTTATTTTCCACTTTTGGTGTAAAGTCTGGCCTACTTTGCAGTTAATACCCAGCTAATTGAGTTTTGTTATAAGAACGTTTTCCGAATATTCAGTGTTGGTTCTGGGAACGTAAAAAATGTCCAGTTTTTAAACCACTTTAATGCAGTCATTAGATCGTTAAAACAGTCATGTTGATCTGCTTTATCAATGCAGAAATGTTTTCTGAAAACACCTGCAATTTCTGAAAATAAGCAACAATCAAGGGTCAAGAGCCCAAATAAAGCAAACACCGATCACCATAATGGTGACCCTAAACTAAACATTTTCAACCAAACATCAACATCTAAACCTCTGATAATTCTCAATAAGATCTTCTGTAGACGTGACAGAAATAAAGTCAGTCTGGTTAGTAATAAGTGAAGCTGGTAATGCTGTTTGTGGAGTTGTTTAATCCTCCTCTGCTGAGATCTTGAGAGAGTTAATGTCTTCTTTTCTCTTCAGTTGATTTCATCTAAGGCTGCAGATGAAGAAAGTTGTAGTGTATGTTCTTATTTCTCTTTCTTTCAGGGCTTGTTGATTGAAAGAATGTTTCAGGAACATCATACTAACCTTTACATAACATTCTAGTAACGTTCAGAAAACTGGAGAATAGAAACTGTTCTTGGAATGCTACAAATAAATGTTACTAGAATGTTGAATTGTTCATCAAAATTAAGTTGAAAGAACGTTTGAGGAACAGCATACCTTTTAAAACACGTTCCTCTAACGTCAAGAAAACGGTACTTTTTTCACGTTCCCACTAAATATTTGGAGAACGTTCTTATAACACAAGTCTGTTAGCTGGGTAAGCAACTGGATTACATGTTAAGTGCCTCTTTAAAAGCTAGCTTTTCAAAGAGTTTATCCCATAAACCTCTCAACTTTGACAAATTCAGAAACTAGTTCTTCCTCTATTTCAGCCATGGTGCTTAAATGACCAATTTCAACATCTGTGTCTCAGGTCTTTATATTTAGTTATCTATCTTTACGCACTTTATCAAAACACTGAGTAAAGCACTTTTGAAACTTCTGCTCCTCGAGTTTCATTGTTATTAGTGACTGTTGCTGTTTTTGATCCAGCAGAAGAGTTTTGAAAGTCTGGTGGTTAAAGCGCGGACGGCCTCTTCACAAACATGGCTAGTGTTTTAATAACAACTTTATCTCCACCGCTGTGCCACGAGGTCAACCGTCTCTGTTCTTACCAACGCTAGCTGTAGTTCATGGCATCTGAGGCTTTTATATCCTGAGAGTGAGATGAAGTCACGACCAGCCCTGTTTGTTTCTGATAGTTGAGATATGAGCACACTGATCAAAAATATTTTGTGGTGAAGTAAATACTACAGAAAAAAAACTATGTAACTTACATGAAAAAGTTAGTTCAGGCAAGAATTAAAACAACTAAGTAAATTCTATATAAGTACTCAATTCAAGTGTGTAGAAATGAAAGCGTAAATATCAATGTTATAAAATTAAGTAAAATTACTAAACTTTTCTGATACTGGTGTTCCCATCATGCACTGGGCCTTGAATAATTAATGAGGTTGATTTTTCACTGTTTTCCAGCTATATTTACACTGTTTTATTATTGCTTTTGTTGTTAGGATTAGTAACTTGCCATTTTGGGACATTTGGAGTTCATTTTCTACTCAAAATGACACATTCAAACACAAAAACGTTACCAAATGTTACTGTCATTGTGTATTGTCTACCAAGTATTAAGGTCTCTGCGTTCACATAACCCATAACTTCTGAAATGTAGATATGGTGTCTCATACAATATCTATTATATTAATTACTTAAATGTTTCTAAGTAAAGCATACACTTTAAAAGTGTGGTTTAATTCAATGTTATATTGTTTGAATGAAATGTATTGGAAAGGTTACTTCAACTAAATAGATATTACTCAACCTATTACTAGCCAAGTTAAAATTACTTATTTTCTTTGTTACTTTCACTTAACTTAGTGAAGTAGAGTTTACTTAATTGCATATGTGAAATTTACTTTAAAAATATGCATGTGAAATTTACTTTAAAAAAATTATGTTTCTGAAGCAGGGAAGTGATAGTTAGCGAAGACTGACATAAAGATAGAGCATTTCAATCACTTTTCAGTATCAAACCTCCAGTAATAACTTCATTTTGGACACAAGTCTATGTTCCCCATCAGCAGTGTGTATATGAACAACACTATACCAAGTCCACCAGTAAACCCACACTGCTTTACCACAGTCTATTGGGTGAGCCATGTCTAACCTAGAGCCTTCATTTCAGAAGACAAACGTTTAGTAGAGCAATGATCATGCACTTGGTTTGATGAACAGACCAAGACTGTAAGATCTAACCTGTGCCATTTTATATAGTTTCCAAACATCGTAGACCACACACACCCTCTTTCACTTGCATTTCTCAGCTTAAACATGGCATTATCACATTCACAATAACAACTCGCTCTCGAAGTCCACATAAAACAGCATTTCACTTCCATAACCAGACATACGTATTTCAGACTGGAACTGGAAGGTTGGGACTTGATTGTATCCACAGGGCATTGAGGCTGAAACGTGTCTCTGTAAGACAGGGGAAGTTATGGGAAGGGGTTAAACAACAAGAGGGTTCGGTGACATCAGCCGAAAAGTCATTTTAGAGTTATTTGATTTTGATGAAAGATTATGAAGACTTTTTTAAATTTATTTTTTTAGACTTTGGTATAATGTGTGCTGATGAATTGTGCTCAAAACCAGGCATGTGTTTTATGAAAGTCATTATAGGCTCATTTGTGATTTCATGTTGACTTGTCCGATCCCATTAAACCCAGACAGCAACATGTGGATTCCCACGCGTTCCAGATGTGGGCCGGATCTGGGCCGACACTATGTTGCTGTCTGGGAATCAACTATTTTCCCCGGCCATTCTGTCACAAATGAACTGGCTGCTCACATCAATAATGAAGATTCACACAACAGATTTTATTACATATATGAAGATGTGCTTGAGAAGCAAGATGACATAAGATTTCAAGTCTTGTTTTCTGACTTGCCAATGGGTAAAGAACAATAATCTTGTTTACCCTTTGAAATAAGTTTTTCTCACCCCACTTACACATATTTTCTGAACATTTATTGTGAAGCATGTCTCAGCTTGAGTAAACGGAGGGTTTTCTGGGAGAGGGAGGACCCTTAACAGTGAAGCTCATGCTGCCTCATACATTAGCACACGTTTGACATAACGCATTGGGCATAGCGCAGAAACACGGGCTGACTAATTACTGATGTCATTGCTGGGATACGCTTTCAGGCCGAGTCTGTTTTGAGGGTTCTGCTGAAATCTGCCTCCATGTTTCCCTCTTCTAAGTGAAGGAGAAGGTTGCGTGGTGAGTGTATAGGGATTGTGTTTCATATAATACTAAGTTATTACTTTCCATTGAATAGATTTTTTTACCTTTTACTTACAAATGAAATGTTCACTTTTTTCATTTAAAAACCCAGAAGACAAAATGGGCTCAAGTAAAAGTTATTTTTTTTACTTCAGAAGAGGTAAAGCTTTGGTAAAAGATAACTAAAATACATGATATATTTGTGTTTCATCTGGGTAACTGGTAGAAATATTCAGCCTGATCTCATGAAAGTGCGCATCTATTGCACAAATTTGATTTCTCGTACCATTTATACGCCAAAAATAGTTTTTGCGTGCATACAGTATGATACGCCGGTTTCTGGTGCATTTGATACGCTATTTATGGCGTGTAATACACATATACTCCACACCCCTGATCCTACCCAAGGGGTTAACAGTGCATATCATCTGCACACAAAACTACTTTTGGCGTATAAATGGCACGAGAAATTAAATTTGTGCTATAGATGCGCACTTTCATGAGATCGTGTTGAAATATTAGATAAACTGTGTAGATTTCATGCACACATAACGTTGTGGCGCTGCATTTCGAAGCCGGTCTCCACTGGCTTGACTCAGACGGGCTCCTCAATAAAGATTGAGCTCTGGAAGGCTTTATGAAGGCCAGAAAGCGTGTGTTTAGAGCAGTGGAGCTCAAGCGTGCCGGTCGCACGGGGAAACTGAAAGCTGATACGCTCATAGAGGATGAAGTTTACACAGAGTAAATACAAATAATGAAGAACTATAACAGAAGTGCTCTCTATGTCACCATGCATTTGTCTTTTACTCCAGAGAGCTACTCTTGATAAAGCTTACTAAGAATATAGTGTGGTATATACAATAAATAAACACACAGCCTGAACTTTTTATAAAATAGCAGCAACAGCAATATGATACTACTACATTTTCTTCATTATTGACTGAATAAACTAAACATAATAGCTCATTAATAAGCCGAATCAGGAAGTTTATGCACATTTCGGGATATCGCATTAAAAAAAAAACACTCTGGATGGAAATGCACATAAATTCTAAAAATGTACATAAACAAAACATAAGCGCTCAATTGAGTCTGATAAACATTTGGTAACGCTTTAGAAAACGGAAAGGTACGCTGTAAATTACTTGCACAGTACTTTTCGGGCTGTGATCTAAAGCGTTACCAAACCTTTTATCCGATAAGAAAACATGCACATAAACTACGAAGGAAACACACTGATTTAATAAATTCTTCGATGCACATCAAAAAATGTGACTTTGCGATGGGACGGCATAATGGACCGATCTCACTGCACAGCATCTGAAACGCCTGAGCAAAGTCTGTCGTCAGTGTGGTTCAGTATAATAACCTCCCAGAACGTGTTCCTATAACAGCAGCGTCCGCCTCCCAAAGCAAGATAACTTTATTGCATTTCATCTGGACGGAAACGCTAGTCCTACCAGACTCTCGTACATTTCGTTTGTACAGAGAGTCTGGCCACTCTCCATTGACAAGCGTTAATGAAGGCGGGTACTCTGTTGAAGATTAAAACTATCGGATGTTCCCAGAGCCACTCTGGACCTGCCATAACCAATCACTAACGTTTGGTCATGAAGACGTATGTCTACAACTCAAACTAGCGCACCTCAACCTCATCGTTCTCAGCCACTCCCCCTGTTCACTGATTGGACCACCAAAAAATTGTCCGGACGAAGACGAAGTACTGAAGGAAAATGAAAATTGAGCGAAAGTACGTAGGAGGGCGGAGCCAGGCTACGGGTAAGCTGCTTTATTCGTAAATGTTTTATGCGATATTCCAATTTTGCACATAAGTTTAATTCGCAAACTTTAGATGGGAAACGTAGCTCATGTGTGGAACATTAGGACACTCTGGAGTTTCCATCAAGGGCAACATGGATAGAGCCAAAGACAAATCCTCGAGGAAAATGGTTGGGATCAGCAGGATAAACTTTCATAGTAAAGTTTCATTTTACAGGAGGACAATGAGGACAAATAGTTTTGTGGGCAGAAAAGTGTAAAAATCTTTGCGTAATTCAACTGATCCAACTTAAGAGTTCAGTTCAATTTCAAGCTTCTAAAAATACAGGGATTGCAACACTCCATAGGAAAGCACACATCATGGCCTGGCCTGATTGTGTCGGCATCTGCAATCAACATGTTACGGCCCATCTGGACAAGCTTCGCAAAGTCCAGCATATCAGACGTGGCACGGCTAACTCCTGTAGGCTTGCGTCACTCCAGCGCTAATCAGCCAGTGTATGCACAGCTCAGGCTAGCTTTCAGATCAAGTCTTCCATTACACACACACACACGACCGCAACGCCTGAGTGTGCGGAGACTGTACTGATGTGCTAGACATCGAGTCAGAAGCGTTTCTTTGGCTGTCACTTTCAGCATTCTCAAAGATGTATTGTTGATCTTGTGAAACGTATACTTTATTTGCTCTTGTCCTGAAGCCAGGATCATGGCGTGGTTTGTTTTCAAATGTTTCCCCTGCGCTGTGATTGATTATCTGTGACTTGATGACTCATTGAGTTGGTTGGTTAATTGACAGTCAGAAAGTAAGATGCAAACTTCTTCTGAACTGGCCGAATGCGTTTTAAAATACGGGTGGCACTTCCAGTTTGGTGAAATGCCACTCAAAGCCACTGAAACAAATCATTTCAAATAATATGGTTGTCCTACAAATAATCCTCATCTCTCAGTTTAACTGAATGAGCTGCAAAATTTCCGTCATGCTCTATTTTTATCCAATAAGAGACATTGGTATCACTAGAATATATGTGTTGAGAGCTCACTTCAGTCTGATAGCCGGGGATCCGCAGGTAACAACACATTTAAGGCTTTTTAAGACCTTTTTTCTCAAACCTGCACAAATTAAATCCAATTAATATCATATTGGCGGTGTAGGGCAATGTTTATGGTAACATCATAAACCACAAAAAACACAATTTAAACAACTTTACAGTTCAAATAATGCTATAAAAATGATAAAATAATCATATAAACCATTTATACAATGATACGCCTCACATTGAGCCTTTTAGCCATTTTTAAGAAAAGGTTAAAGTTAAAATCATTATATTTATGTTCTTATAGTTATATTTTAAATACATTATTATATTTGATATGACTCACCCTCTGACAGTAGGTGGCGCTTATCAAACAGAATTAAAATGGAAATCAACTGCAATTTCTCTGAAAGGCGTTGAGTTTGCAGCTGCACTTTATAATAACTCATACAGTAATACATTTCTATTATACAATCCTAAAATTATACAATACTATTATAGTAAATATATTAAAGTCTCTACATTGTTAAGATATTAATAGACTACATACAAATAGTGAGTTCTTCATTTATTGCCACTGTAATGAACATTGTATTATTGTTTAATAGCTCATATGGAGAGAGTTTGATAATGCATTTTATGCTTTGTTAACTTATTGTCTGTTAATAGTTCTCACTTTAGATTTAATTAATAGAAAATGGTAAACATGTCATTCATTAAATGCTTTAAACCAACCTTTATTGGACATTATTTGCATTAAAATATTTACAAATACATTAATTAAATCATACCCATTTGAAGTTTAATGATCAATCATATTAAGCCATATGGCAATTCTTGTTTTTTCTGTGCCGAAAAATTTAAGACCTCTTGAAATAATAATTAAGACTTTTCTTATACCATTTAATATATTCTACTTTTTATGGCCGTACATTTGATAAAACCGAATTTAAGGCTTTTTAAGGACCCTCTGCAATAATATGACAAAGACAACAGACACTGCGCTCTTGTGGTCTGTTCTCCAGATTTAAAGAAGGATATTGTGGGGTTATTATGGTCTGCTGAAAGTGATTAAGTTAATACTTGTAGACTGATATTCAGTGGTTGAAGAGTGAGAATAATGTCATTTTTTGCAGTTCATAAAGCCTTTAAACAAATGTTTTTTTGCAGTCACTGATTGTTTATAGTTTAACAGACGTTACACGTATAATTCAAAGTTGAATTGGAGTTGGTTTTAGCAAAATCCTTTAGTAATACAGAGAGTGAATTAACTGTTGTGGACTTTTTAATACCTACAATATAGCCACTGAGCCGTCATATAAAAATATGTAAGCTAACACAGCGTATTCAAGTTTAATATCAGTATTTGTGGGAATCAAACCCCATGGCCTTGGTGCTGTTGTGCTTTATGAGTTTTAGAAACATCAGTGTTGCAAAAAGGAAAAATACAAATTGTATTCATTGACTGATTAAAAAGGTACTTTTCTTCAACGGCATGCTGCACAAGGCCATCTGTTACTGTTAAAAATAAATAGTTGAATAGTGAAAACTGGGAATGTAGAGACACAACAGCTGTTATATTCTGTTCAGAACAGCGAATATCCCATCGTCTGCGCCGAGAGCCGTGTGGACCCGGGTTCAGATCCGGCTCGTGGACCTTTACCCAATCCCTTTCTCTCTTCCACTGTCCTATCACAATAAAAGAGTCTGATTACCCATGACAGTTGTTTTCACGAGTTCACACTTACAAATGACTGGATAGAGTAAACTCGCTGTTCTTGGTCCTAGTCTTTGGAATAACTTACCCCAACTTGCTTCCTCTAGTTATCAATAGCTTTCAACCAGGTATAATGTGTGTATTGTGTTGTGTTCTTTTGTATTGTTGTATTTGTGTTGAATTGTATCAGATTTTAGTGGTATTGTACAGCCTTGAGTTGCGCTGCTTTATAAATAAACAAAAGAAAGAAAGAAAAGAAAGTAAAATAAGGCTATTTGCCGTGCTGTCCGAGGGGATTGCGGCTCCGAGCTCAGAATGTAGACCCAAACCCAGAGTTCTCCGAGGATACCCGGATGGGATCAGGAACCAGCCGAGAGAAAGGAGTCGGGGAGACGGAGGGATGAAGAAAACTGTCGAGGTAACTAAGGTGTGTCGGCTGTGTATACTGTATATATGCCTCCTTGTTATGTCCTTGTGTTGTGTGAGTGTGTTTCTCACCCTGCTTTTCTCGTTTACTTTCACTTTCTTAAATGCCTGTGATTGGCTCAGTCTTCTGTCAGTCTTCATCAGCCGCTGACGTCATCCATCCCGTCTATCGCCAATAGGAAAAGACCACCTCGGATAAGTGCATTAGGTTCAGTGCCACCTCATATATTTATTTTTAATGTCAATTTTAAATGTTAGACCCCTGTACCCCTAGACCAGGGGTGCCCAATCCTGCTCCTGCCGATCGACTGTCCTGCACAGTTCATCTCCAACCCTAATCAAACACACCTGCCTTTAATTTTCAAGTGATCCTGAAGACGTTAAATGTGTTTGATTAGGGTTGGAGATGAACTGATAGGCAGGAGCAGGATTGGGCACCCCTGCCCTAGACTATCTCAGGGGTCGTAACACTCCTCTCGAGCTGATTAGATAGTGCTCCTCCCCAACTTTGATTATAAAACATAATTTGTCACTCGGGTTCTACAATCTCTCGAGATGCAGACCTGTAAGAGGCTGACAATTAGCTGAATGTATACTTATTTAATTAGTGACACTTAATCCTAATAAACAAGCATCATAAAAGTGGTCTTTGACCAAAAGTGGAATGACTGTATTCCAAAGTCTGAAGCCATACGCTTCTAGATCAAAATATAAATAGTTTTTCATTAAAAATCGTATCTTCTGCCAATGCTTATTTGTGTTATTTGTGCATCAGTGCCCAGTGGAAAAATTAGCTATGTTTATTTTACATTTACGGTGTATGAGGTCCTTAAAGTTTGGCCACTATTTAACCTGTATGTTGTGTGAAGAAGCTGGGTAAAGAAAGAATACAGGTTTGGAACAACTTTTTTGGGTTAACCATTCCTTTTAAGACTTCATTCATCCATCCAATCTCCAAACTGCTTGTCACTGGAGGGTTGTGGAGATGCTGGAGAGTCTATCCCAGAGTCTCTGGCCATGGATGGGGAAACACCCTGGATCAGGGGTTTCCAATCCTGCACACTTGCCTGGAGGTTTCTAGTGAGTCTGAAGACCTTGATTAGTTGGTTCAGGTGTGTTTAATAAGAGTTTGAGCAAAACTCTGCAGAATAATGGCCCTCCAGGAGCCGGTTTGGACACCCTTGCCCTGGACAGGTGGCCAGTCCATCTCAGGGTTTTCTATCAAGACTCATGTTACAAACACCACCAGAGGTTCTTGCTGAAAAATTATCTCATTTGCAGGTGATTAAGTTGATTTGTTGCTCATTTTGAATAATTAACACAAATACACACTTTGCTTAATTTGTATGCTTGTACTCCTGAAAGCAAAGGTTTCTCATGTGAATAACGAGGGTGAGTGTTCAACAGTGTATTCAGAACAATGGGCTCTGATGAAGCATAAACTCACCGCTGATTCTATTAGAAATTGTTTATTAGAACAAAACTCTTGTGATCAGTAACAGTGTCAACAACCTGGAAGCAATCAATCATTAAGATGCAAAAATACCCCTGTGTGTTCTGCACTGTACATGTTAATAGTGTTGAGAGGGTGCCGGTATCCAGGCAGGACCTTGAACTCACTTTCCCAAGCAAACAATGACACTTTGTCTCGTTCTGGACCTGTTAGATGTTGGATATGACCAGGAGCGAAAGCTTTTAATTTCCTGAGGTGACTGGCTCTGCTCAGCTGGGCTGCTCTGCATGAGAAAAGCAGTTGACCTCTACTTCCTTTCGCTACGAGGGAAATCGACGGTTCTTGGACAGCTCAAGATAAGTGTCCCGTTTTATGAATGGAGTGAAAGTAAGAGTGCGCTCGCATTGTTGGGAGAGTCATTTATCTTGAGGAGGGACAAAACCCCATTGATTGTTGTCTGGATGGAGGCAAGTGAAGTTCAGAGTTGAGGGATAGCGAGGGGCCTCCGCTGTCACAGGTCAGATGGAGTGGGTTATGCGTGTTGGGTTAGGATTGGGTTAGGAAGTGCATGTGCTGGGGCCAAACGGGGTCACATCTCCAAGAGTGTCAAACAAAGCAGCGGAAATCCAGAAGCCCCAGAACTCACGACTCCCATGAACTTTCACACATCAGACCCACCCTGAGCTCCACTGCTGATTATTTGTGGCTTATTATTTCCAATGGTGCCTCTGATCTGACAAAAAAAGCTTGCCTGATTCCCAGTTCACAGACTTCTATTGCTTGCATTCGACTTTTGGGTCCAAACACAATTTAGGAAATGCTATAGAAAGTGGGAAGAATGCAAATTTGTGTGAAAAATTCATGTGTCAAGTGTTGGCATAGCAACTGAAATACTTTTCCTTTTACACGCCCTTTGTCCTAGAAAGGCCATCTTGTTTAACTGTAGTTTGAGGACATTTGGTACACCACAGCCTTCAGATGATGCGTCCTACCCGGAAACATCCTTCAAAATACGACATAGCAAAAGGGTTAGCATTAGCATGAACAGATACACACTTAAAAATTCCACTCTTACTTTCAATAATAACCATACATTTCTAACTGTTCTTTCTTGAAGAGTGAAGACATTTGACATATAATGAAAACTGACATTTTAATTATAAATGTTAATTACTGTAGTGTGCTCATACACATTTACAGAAAACCTCTGAAGCCAACATTTCAGTCCATAGTCATGAGTCAATACTTGAGGCCTGGGAGGCTTTTGTTTGCTCTGTCATCTCCAGCCTCTTAAATTACACCTAAATGGATTTGACACAAATGCCAAACACTTATGATTTGGTTGTCTGCACCGTGCATGTACAGCCCACTGTCAGTGTGATGTTTCAGGACCGCCTCGACCGTCAGAATCATGAAAAGACCCTTCAGTTCCTCGTGAATTTTCCACCGTCTAATCGACGATAATACAGCCTGGGCCTCAAAACCACACGTGGGTAAACTGAGGGATTGTGGAAGAATGCTCCATTGCACTCCAATCCGTAGAGGAAATGTAAAACACATGAGATGTGAAAAGCGAGCGATTGCTGTCTGAGGGCAAGCGAGGGTTAAAAAGATACGCTTTGACTGCAGCAATACTGTAAAGATTGAAACAGAAAGATTGTCGTTGTTCTAATGATGTGTATTGTGTTAGAATATGAAAATGTATTAGGTTTACTTGTGATTTTGTGCTCTAAATATAAAGCTCAAATAAATTATTATTACATGAATGCATGTTAGGCAACTTTAGCTTTAGTGTTGTGTGCGTCAATTATTATGTTTTAAGTTCTGGAGAGCAGTTTGGCGCCACCGCTGGTCATCTGAGGGACTGATGAAGGAAAACCACTTTAAATCTTCATTATGAGTCCTAATCATAAACACAGTGCATGTTTCAATACATAAAAGAATGATTTAAACTATGTTTTACGTCTGATATACAAATATGCCATTCTCATTAATGGGGTTAAGCACTTAAACTACATGAAATCATTACAGAGAAGTTGCAACGTTTTTTATTTTCTAATACATAAATATTTGTAGTGGATGCGCTGCTTTTGAACACTTTTCCTGTGGCGTGCTGTGTTTTAATGTTTGCTTAGCGCATGATAATAGCAGAATATCGTGTAAATAATGCACAATAAGGCCTATCTGTTTCCATTAAAAATATAAAGCAATTAAAAATACTATTTGGCCAGTGGAAAAGATTCAAGGCAAGGATAGGCTACTAAATGATTTTTAGCAATGTGTTGTACCGTTAAACATGGTATCTCGTGGATGAATATGCATATGCAAATGATATGCAGATGAGGATATAGTAACATTTATTTTTATTAGGATTTGTAAAGGGAATTTTGCGCAGGTTCTGGCATACGCACGGTTTTATAAGTCTGAATATTTTTTGCCATTTGCAATTTTTGGCTTTCGTTACTTTTAGTAAGGATCCTACGCACAGTTTTATAAATGAGACCCCAGGACACCCTAGCAACCACATTGCAATACCCTAGCAACCATCCACATTACCCTGCTATCGAGGTGATGAGTTTTGCACAGCCGAAGAAAATCTCCAGAAAATCTAGTACGCTCTATTTTTCTAATTATCTTTCCCTGTTGCTTTCAGACCCGATGAAGCCGTCCAAACTTACACACTGCCTCCATTATTCTACCAGTGGCTGAACAGTGCTACTCTTAAAATGTTAGTGTTTTAGCATCCAAAAACTGCAACCCATGACATTAATATTTTAGAACAACACATTAGAGAGCAAATAGCGATTGAGAAGTATTTGCTTGTTTCAAGGCTGTGATTAATGGGATGTTCGTCTTGCCCACACCTAAATTATGCAGAAAGGAAAAGCACAACCCGTGTTGGCTCTGCGAGTAAGAGTTTCTCCAGTGATCTGACAGGAAACACAAATAACTGGCCAACGCCTCTGAGTGCGGTGTCTGAGCCAGGAATTCAGCGTTTTGCTGAAGCTGCTGTTGTTTGGGTGTGTGTCCGTGAAGTCCCAGAAGATCTGTAGTGTTGGTTGAATGATAATAGTATTAACACTGGTTTCAACATCAAGCAGACGCAAAACATTCCAATAAAAGTTTATGATTAACAGAAGCATTACGTCTGCGCTACGGTGAAAAAAAAAAAAAGGCCCACATTTATCATTCTTTTATAACTAGCACACAATGACTCAATAGTTTGCCAGCACCTCTAGACTCCCACTCACTCAGCTGTGGTTTGGGCCTTAATTAGACAATTTTGAGTATAGACAAAGTACGTCTAAATATTATTCAAGTGAGTTCTCTATTGGTCCCAGTGTTAGTGTACAGGCCAGCACGTTTATTTTTTTGTCTAAGTCTTTAAGCTCTGGCTGCAGACTCTTTGGCCCAGCCATAAAGCTCCTTCTCCGACTGGATAATTGGATATGGATTTTTTTTTTTTTTTTTTTCTAAAAGGGAGAATTTTGTAATTCTAGAATGTTCATTTTTCAATGTGCACTACATAACTTTGGCTGTATTTGAGACATAAAATTGCTCAATGGTATATGGCATATAAAATATGCCTATGGTTGGCTGTGAACACCATATCACAACAGAATTGACTAGTTACAGAAAGAGTCACTGGTAGTGAGAAGACTTATACTATATGAAAAATAGTAAGCAATACACTTATTTTCTTCACTTTCGGGCTTGATGTAAACCACGCAAGGCCACATCACAAACATTACCATTCAAAAGTTTGCGGTCAGTAAGATTTAATACTTTTATCCAGCAAGGACACATTAAATTGATCAGATGTTCATAAATGGGTGTGTATGATCTCACTGGCCCCTTGTAGTTTTATTAGACAAAAGATTGAGATCAACATTGAGATTTTTACTGAATCTATTCTTTGATGGTGCAGCTAATAACACAAATGGCAGCATAATTACATGCATGTCTCCCTGCCAAGGAATGCGTGGTATGTGGCCATAACTGAGTGATACTGAGCGGTGTGGCGTTCACTTATCATCTGT
Organism: Leuciscus idus; assembly: GCA_021554675.1. NCBI lineage: Eukaryota > Metazoa > Chordata > Actinopteri > Cypriniformes > Leuciscidae > Leuciscus > Leuciscus idus. The sequence goes on along the minus strand of CM038621.1, from coordinate 1,263,570 downwards.
GCGTTTGCCCTGAAAGACACTTCATGGACACACACACCGACCAAACCTGAAATAAAATGCTCATAAGGACACATGAAGTCAGCTGGCATCTTCTCATAACTGTCAGCTCATTATCAGTCTGGTCTGATTATTATTGCACAAGTCACTGTCATGTTACCGCACACCTCATAAAGCCTGTTATCGCTCTGTTCTGTTGATCAACAGGTCATCTGCATCAGCCAATCAGAGTCAGAGGGCAGAATGAGCTGGACCAATGGAAGGCCTGGGCTCTTTTCACACAGCCCGCTGTTGATGGAGCCATGCGTGTCTCACTGAGGTCAGGTTAATTAGTCCCGCGTCAAACACGCCGCTCACAAGTCAGTGTTTACTACTGTACCGGTTACAGCAGACGCTTCTTTCATGTCGTCTGGAGTGATGATGATGTATCATGTTGTATATTGTTTATGAAACACAATAGCTCACTTCCAAAACAGAGGCTTCACAAATTACCTTCCATTCAACAAGTCAAGTCTCCTTTATTTATATAACGCTTTTTACAATACATATTGTTTACAGCTTTACAGAGATAACAGGAAAATAATGCAACAAAGTTTGTTTCTAGAAGAAAATAGAGAGTCACAGTCCAGCTTAAGTAAGTTCAGTGATGGTTCATTTTTGTTTTAAAAAAAAGTGATTAATTTAGTTCATTTATATATATATATAGCCGCTCTGGAGAAAACAGTGATGTCATCGTCCAGCTCAGTTCAGTTCTTGTATAATAGTGTCAAAGCAGCAGATCAATAATATTGTTGAATATTAAATGTCCCCAACTAAGCAAGCCAAAAGCCAAGGCAACAGTGAAGGAACCAAAACTCCATCAGTGACAGAATGGAGAATAAACCTTGGGAGAATCCAGACTCAGTCTCAGTTCTCCTCTGGCCAACGAGCGAACAGTGTATGATTATGATCCAGGAGCATTACAGGTCAGAGGTCAGATTGGATCAGAACATTCAGAATATTATCCAGTTCATCTGGTTGAAGATCGGATCATCACGCCGGTATGGAGACGAGTTTGTTGAGGATCAGAGCTGATGGCTGTCGTGTCGATGAGGACTTCACAGGGGAGAGTCTAGTTGACACAATCTCTGCTGACACTTCAGGGATGCGTTGTGGTCGTGTCTAGGCGCAGGTCCTCCATCTGATCTGGATACGGCCCGGATCCGGCTGACTACATCATGTGTTGTGGTCGTGTCTAGGCGCAGGTCCTCCATCTGATCTGGATACGGCCCGGATCCGGCTGACTACATCATGCGTTGTGGTCGTGTCTAGGCGCAGGTCCTCCATCTGATCTGGATATGGCCCGGATCCGGCTGACTTCATCATGCGTTGTGGTCGTGTCTAGGCGCAGGTCCTCCATCTGATCTGGATACGGCCCGGATCCGGCTGACTACATCATGCGTTGTGGTCGTGTCTAGGCACAGGTCCTCCATCTGATCTGGATACGGCCCGGATCCGGCTGACTACATCATGCGTTGTGGTCGTGTCTAGGCGCAGGTCCACCATCTGATCTGGATACGGCCCGAATCCGGCTGACTACATCATGTGTTGTGGTCGTGTCTAGGTGCAGGTCCACCATCTGGTCTGGATACGGTAGATTACAGTAAACTTCGGAATAAACAGAAAGACTAACATTAGCGTAGATGCCATTCTTCTTATGATGTAGTGAGTACATCAGGTGTTATTGGGAGTGTTCCCAGTTCCGGCTGACCAACACTAAGATGAATTGATAAAAAAGGAGGACGTGAAATATAATAATTTTTTCGTTTATTTCGACTTTTCATTTTTTAACCCTGTCTGTTTTTGTCCTTTAATATAATGGCCCCCACATGGTTTCTCAGTAGTTTCTCTTTCTCTTTGAGCGGCCCATAACATTTTCATTTAGTTGATTTTCAGTCCCTGTCGGGCCTCCCAGGAGGAGAGCTAATGTCATTCCTTTAGACCAGGTGTAATGTTACACGAGCGAGTTTGTTTAAAGCCTGGCCAAAATCTCAACACAGACAGTGATATGATCAGGACATCCTGTGAGATCGCAATGAGCCTGAGAGGAGATGATCTGAGAGGTCGAGCGGATCAGAGGAGCAGATGACATCGTCCCGGCCATAATCCTGTGATCAAAGAGAGGCATTCCCGCCGTACGCTCTTCAGTCAGATCACTGAGACTCTATTACACCGGCGGCAGAACAAGCAAAAGGGCACGTTTTAAAGTCACATTTATTAATGCTGTTAAATGTCTGTGAAAATCAGATTTAGGTTTATATATATATAATGTGCTGTATGTGAACATATTGGGGCATTGGATCAGTATTTCTAACAAAACAGGGCAAATCACATGAATCACTCTTACTTTTTACCCTTTTAGAAGATGAGCTCTATTGAACACAATTTTCACATTCACTGCTTTATATATTTACCAACAGTTTATATGCATACATTATAAAAACACACCATAAAAAATACACAAATAAAAACACATGGTTAAATATCAAACTTTTTGCATAATTTAGCAAAATTACAGCTTGGATACGTTACACAATGCTCTTCACTATATGCTGTAACTTTGAAAAAACACTTGGTAACACTACTTCGATGGTCCACTTTACACATTCTACTTGTCATGATTCCTGTCTTGTGTTCCCCTTGTCCTTGTACTTTTATGTCATTTCCTGTCTTGTGCCAAGTTTTGTAGTCCTATGTAGTTTTTCATGTTGATTAGTCTCCCCCGGTGTATCCTGTTTCCTGTTTCCTCATTACGTGTTTCACTTTGTCAGTTGTTTCATATGTAATGGTTGCTTTTCTGATCCTTGTGGTTTTGTTCCTTTGTTTCCTTGAGTTCTGCATTATCTGTGTTACGTTATTAAAGAACCCTGCATTTAGATCCTCTGCTTTCTCTGGCATGTTACATAACAACTGACCAAAAGATGGATCTAGCAGGAAGTCGTTTAAGAAATTTACGTGGAGGAGTTTTTGGCTTGCTGCCATCTAGTACCATTTGATGATGCCCAGCTTATGGACTGTTTTTCGAGTGGGCTGGATGACAACGTCGCCAAACTGATGCCGGAGGACCCTGGCTCAGTATATTGACCTCACTCTGTGGCTGTTGGGGAGGTGGATCCACCCTTTAAACATTTTGTCTTGGGGGAGAATATAATACCCAAGCTCCGACAGTCGAGGAGCTTAGCCTATTGTGGACCCCAGTCATCACAGCCACCCTTCCAGAGTCTCGTCCTAAGATGGTCGCCCGTTCCAGAGTCTCGTCCCAAGATGGTCGCCGTTCCAGAGTCTCGTCCCAAGATGGCCGCCATTCCAGAGTCTCATCCCAAGATGGCCGCCATTCCAGAGTCTCGTCCCAAGATGGTCGCCGTTCCAGAGTCTCTTTCCCTAGTTGGCTGCCATTCCAGAGTCTCGTCCCTAGATGGCCGCCATTCCAGAGTCTCGTCCCAAGATGGTCGCCGTTCCAGAGTCTCTTTCCCTAGTTGGCTGCCATTCCAGAGTTTCGTCCCTAGATGGCCGCCATTCCAGAGTCTCGTCCCAAAATGGCCGCCTTTCCAGAGTCTCGTCCCAAGATGGCTGCCATTCCAGAGTCTCCTCCATAGATGGTCGCCGTTCCAGAGTCTCGTCCCAGGATGGCCGCCACGCCAGAGCCCTCTGCCAAAATGGCCGCCGCCACGCCAGAATCTCCAGTCCCTGTCCCTGACCAGAGTCCAGAGTCCACGCTCATTGATTTGCAACTAAATGTCAACTGACTCTCATTAGAGTATTAGTACCTGTCTGACACTTTATTTTATTTTACACTAACACTTTATTTTGATACAACACTCTCCCAACAGACATTGTACTGACTTTGCAACTACATGTCAACTTATTCTACTAACCTGAACCCTAACAGTCTACTAATACTCTAATGAGAGTTAGTTGACATGTAGTTGCAAATTAATGAGCGTTAGTTGACATACAGTACTTGCAAAGTTACTTATAGTTAGTAGCAAGTGGACCATCGAAATAAAGTGTAACTAAAAACTTTATTTGTAGCAAGATTATTTGTCATCCCAAAACTATGGGGCGATGACAATTTGCATAAAAACGGATATAAACAGTACAATTTTCTTACAATAAATATTTAAGTACTTTCATGGTTTGAAACTGAAGAAAAAGAGTTCAAGATTTAAAGTCTGAGTCGGGGACAAGGGTAATGTTATGAAATACTGTATATGTAATCTACGGTAAAAAAGTTTTTGAAGGGATCTTCCTACAACAAAAAGAAAATCAGTTGATTTTTAATGAAAGTGCACATAGTTGAAGATTCATACATTTTCCTTTTGTTTTAGAAAACACATTTTATGGTGCTTTATTCAAGTAACTATTTTTATTTAGATTCAGTCCTAAATCTATACACTGGAAATATCTGAAGCAGCTCCTGTGATCAGTCTCGGCCCATGATGCAATGCCTCTGAAGATTACAATCAGGAGGTGTTTTATTACTTTACAGTGTGTGTTCGACTGTTTACACAGGTTGCTATGTAACCAGCTTCTTGAAGTCACAGACATGATATCCAGTAAGCTACTAAATATGCAATCTGTCTGAGATAGCACCTTTTCACAGTCCTGAAATCACAATTAGAAGTGGGGTTTTATTATTATTATTATTATTATTGACTGATATCTAGTGCAGGGTGGACATACAATTTAATATCACGATATTGAGAATAAGAGATACAGAAGTGTACTGAAACTGTACTGTCATGGCACTGGACTGTATTTTACAAACAATCTACCCTTGTGAATCTACCCTTGTCGTAATCAAATCCCTAGCGAGACTGAGTTCTGTATTACGACCTGCAATTCAGCTCTGTTCCTCAAGGTCATCAATCCTTCGAGAGGCACAAAAGCAGGTCCTCCAGGTCTCCTGACAGACTAGACGGGAAAAATCTTCATGAGAATACACTAACTTTTTATGTGTTGTGGCTGTTCATTTAAACGACAGCAGCATTTTGGGGCCTGAAAACTGTGCGAGGTTTTGAAAACGAACAAAACCGTAAATTCGTGAAAACGGTGACGTCACTGCCGCCTTTTTCCACCTTTGTTGACATTTATTGGGGACATTAAATTTAACGTTTAATTTAATATTCAACAATAATATTGATCTGCCTGCATTGACACTTCTGGCCTCTCCAGCCATGATGAAACTCACTCTCCAAACTCTTGTTTTTCCCTTCACTTCCGCCTCCTGTAAAGTCATGGTGTTGTTTTACAGAAGAACTCCTCTCCTCAGCGCTATCTGTGCGTGGGTGGCCGGTCTCGCATGGACTCATCCGACCGGTTGAGTCAAACCATCAATCACTAATCACTGTCATTACTGATCACATGCAGTGGGGTTTTAGCCTTCTTCAGCAAGATAGGCACATTTAGTTTCGCTGTAAATACTTGAAATCCCAGAAAGACAGAAAGATATAATGACTCCAATATTGGCCGTAAGCAAAAGTGATCATATTTGAAAAGTGTGTGTGTGTGGTTGTTTGCATGTCTTTATATAATTTAAGCAGTGCTTGTTTTTAGTAGTTGCAATGGTATCCAGACATTTTGAGTGTGTAAAGTTGTTATGCACCGCTGCCAACTTTTGAGTAACAAAGCTGCATTTCTCTGAATGAAAATCTAAATAACAAAGTGACTCTCAGTAGTCTTTCTGTGATTATTTGTATGGCATTTAAAAAAAAGGCAAGCCCAGCAAACTCTCCAGCATAAAACAACACGTGCAGCCGGGTGTGTGTGTGTGTGTGTGTGTGTGCTGTGCAGCTGTGGAGGTTTGATTGTGATATCAGTGCAGATGAGAGGCGTGTGTGTGATGGGATGCTGTAAGACAGAAGCCTCTTTATTCTCGGCTTCTGTGAAATGCTACATGGTTGCCAATGACAGACACAAAGTGAGCAGTCACCTTTGACACACACGGCCGCCTGCTGAAGTGCCATGTGCCGTCCGCTGGAGAATCACTCTCTTATGATGCCACAGATGTCTCAGGATTTGGAGGATCCACTGTGTGCCATTCATGTGCAGTGTGCAGACAGCTCAAATCCAAGCAGAGAAAGTCAATCAAGCTGGTATGGTAATCCAAGACCAAACTTTCTGTTTGGAAACTTTTTTTTTTAAACTGGCTCAGGTCAACATGCAAAAGCTTTCCTTTTCTATTTGCATGTATAAACCTGTATAAAACTGTATAAAAAAATTTGAATAGCAAAAAAAAAAAAAAAAAGTATCTTCTTTGCACTGTGTAAATGTTAGATGTTATTTATACTTAGTGTAAACAGTGGAAGATGTTTGTATTTGCACCTCAGTGTATTGAAGTACATTATAATCAGCATGCAATAGTCAGTGTATAATTATTAAAATTGTAAATGGATGCTGCCTTACTGAGACCTGTCACACTCAGATCCAGGTGAAGATGAAGGGTTCTTTAATAACAACACACTCAGGTCATCCACGAAGATAAAGGGAAAGTATCAGCATGTCTACACACGAACAACCCACAACTAAAGGGTGAAACAGAGCAACTTAAATACACAGTGATAATGAGACGATAACAAACAGGTGTGAGATTAGATGAGCATCCATGACAACTGATGACTGCCGAGAAACTAAGACAAAGACAGACGTGCGGTTGAAGATAGCAAACTTAGGGGCTGATTACACGACACCGTTTTAAACTAAAAACGTAAAATGCGTTTTGTCCGGTTGTTTACACGACAACGGCATTCTGGGCGCCTGAAGATGCAAAGTTTCGAAAACGGGTTTCAAAGTGCAAGTTTTTGAAAACGGTCTCCGTTATAAAACAACAAAAACGTGAATCTCTGAATGCGATGACGTCATGCTCATGCGTATTACGTGTTCAGTCTATAGTGTTTCATCGCCATCTACTGGCCTGGCAGCAGAACACTGCGTTTTCACGGATCCGTGTGGATGGGGATCGTTTTGACGATGGTGTCGTCCGTACGCGGAAAACTCAAAGGAAAAACTTCTGCGTTTAGTGTAAATAACACATATTCTGTATTAATACACGTCAGATCTTGCGACTGATGCCACTGCGCCTTCCTCAGTGTGTTTCTACCAATGAAAGTTTCACAAATCTCAATGCATTGATTGTTTAAATCAGTGCACGTGGTTTGTTTAAAATGTACAATAAATGGAGATTCTTGGTTGACCGATCACCAATAAAAAAAGAAAATCTTGCTCTATTCTATCTCTATGCCCATCATATGCACACAGTTACCACTCCACTGTAAAATTACCTTAGTTTGGGTTCTAATCTCTAGGAACTTGTATTAAATGAAGAGTAAAAAAACAACAGAAAGTTAATTCATTTAGACTGTAGGGAAAGGTAAACCCTTGAAGTAGAATTGGGGCAGAAGCAAACCATGCATTCGTTTGATATGAACCTGGTGCATTTTAAAATTGCCCAACCTCTTATTTAAACCCGGGAACATCTCCGTGTTTTTCCACCATACGAGTGGATCATCTGTCAGTGGTAGCGCTGAAGCTTCTTGGTATCGTCTGACCTCCTGCTCAGCAATGGAAGGACAGCAGTGGTCGTGAACGCCTGGAGGTCAGCAAGTGCAGGTTTCCTCTTCTGTGGTGTGTGGGCACGAGAAGGATGGTTCCCATTCTCACTGGTGTCGTTCATGTGTCCTTCCTCGTCATCCACTTCCACTTCCAAACGGGCTTCCTTCTGTGGAAAATGAACAGTGGCACACATTTTCATTGTTATCTACAAACATGTTCACATGTCAAGTAATCTTTAGTGTTTTAAGAAATGATATACGCATGTTTTTCATGTGGATTGCTAGAAGGCACATCAACACAACTATGAATTCACATGAACTACTGCTGTTCACAAGATGTACTTAGCTTTATAGTAGCAGCCTTTCACACCTTTCACTTCCTGCTATATCTGTTTGACAGCTCTTGACTGATGGTGTTTATCTCTTTGACGAGGGGAATCCTCTGTGCTGCAGACCGGAGTGCTTTCTCTTGTCATAATCAATAATCATAAAGAGCTAGAATACCTTTTTCGGTGAAATATGTTCTGCTCTGTATTTTGTATCTCGGTTCCCGTGTTTGCAGCATTTGGTGAACACCTTCATTTCTGACCACACAACATGGGCGAAGGGCATCGCAAATAAACACAGCAGTTGAGGTCGTAATACCGGCAGCGTTCGGGACGAGAAAGGACGTTTTGCATTAAACTGCGTTCACGGCTGCTGGTCGACTCACGGCGTTACTGTGCGTTCACAACAAACGCGAATAGTGCGTCAAATTCGTGTCTAGTTGGACGCTTGAACATTTTGAATCCGCGCGTCTAGAGAGAAATTGACGGATTTCGCCTCAGACATGCGTCAATTTTGCTTCAAACTTGTGCTTTTTACGCGCGTCTGAGGCGAAATCCGCTTGTCTGTTTGCAAGATGGCTGATGTTGATCGAGCGTTCATCGAGAGAGTTATCGCATCGGAGCGAGGATCCTCTATCCCAGATGCAGAGCGCCTGTCCATCTGTCTTCGCTTAGAAATTGTATATGAAATTTTAAATACAGTATATAAAATATTGAAAAACTATCAATGTTTTTCAAAATGTGGCACGGATACCACTGTGGGTGCTCTTTCTAGTGATACTCTCTTTCTAGTGATACTCACTTTCTAGTGATTCTCACTTTCTAGTGATACTCAGTTAATTGTTATATTGAATATTATATTCTGCTATATTGCTATACTCCATTTTGAATGAGTGACTCCGGCTGGGAGTTGATCCCGTCACTTCACCATGTGACAGCAGCAAACAGGCTCCTGATTGGTTAACGCGGCGCGAACAGACGCCAAAGTTCAGATTTTTCAACTCGGGCGTCAGACGCGAATTCTCGTCAAACGCGTGAATGCACAAAAAGCACCAAATAAAATCATTCACGCGTAACACGCCAGGCGCTCAATTCGCGTAATTCGCGCGAACTGGACGCGTATACGCATCTTTGCATTGACTTAACAGACGCTGTATTCGCGTTTGGTGTGAACGCAGCATTAGCATGAACCGCTTTCCCAATGAGATCAGGCTAAGAGCTATGTGCTTTTGTAGATCCGTATAGCTTTGTTTTTGAATCTCCATTTTGCCGTCATTCCTTGTTTTTTATATTGTTAAATATAACTTAATCATCAGCATATATCAAATATTATCTAATATTTCACATTAATCTGACATTGCTAGCTTTTAATCTAAATCATTGGGAACACTTACTATTCAACAATGTTATTTGATCTGACTGGACTGACACTATTGAAGGAGAACTGAACTGAGCAAAGCTGATTTATTGCCTAATTGGCTATTAATTTAATAATTGATGATCTTTACAACGTAACTGAATCAACATTGAACTAAATGACACTGTTTTAGAGCTGCTTTACAGCAGAATTGAACTGAATTATTAATTTCCTATTATCACTGTAAAGCTGCTTCGAAACGATCTATATTGTGTAAAGCGCTACAGAAATGAAGGAGACTGGACTTGACTGTAGTAAGTCATCTGTCATTCTGGACGGGGTGTAAGGTAAGAGAAAGCATGGAGCGCGGGACGCCCTGTAAATGACTGTTGTCTATTATTTTACAGCCAGAGACGGCTGTCCTTCATCAGAAATCTCATTCCAGACAGGAAATATTCCCAGTGAATCACGCAGGGCTACTGGAGCTGTGTAAAGCATGCCTGAAGGAAATATTCCCAGTGAATCACGCAGGGCTACTGGAGCTGTGTAAAGCATGCCTGAAGGAAATATTCCCAGTGAATCACGCAGGGCTACTGGAGCTGTGTAAAGCATGCCTGAAGGAAATATTCCCAGTGAATCACGCAGGGCTACTGGAGCTGTGTAAAGCATACCTGAAGGAAATATTCCCAGTGAATCACGCAGGGCTACTGGAGCTGTGTAAAGCATGCCTGAAGGAAATATTCCCAGTGAATCACGCAGGGCTACTGGAGCTGTGTAAAGCATGCCTGAAACGGAGCCGTTATTATATCCAATATGAACAAGTGGAAATGGCTCAGAGGAAACACTCATTTCTCTAAGTCAACACTAATGTTTGAGCACAGAGCACAGCTTCACCGAGTCATGTGTGCTTCCCAATCAAAAGGTCATTTGTGTCCGTTCACTGTTGACTTACAAAATAAAGATATGCAAAATACATGCTGTCAAAACCTGTGTGTGGATTGTAATCAGTGATACTGCTGTTATTATTAACCTGTGGCTTTCATAGTGTGAGGAGTTTGGAGTTTATTTCTGTCCTATAATTTGTGTATCTTATGATCCATCCATAGCATGCAGGTTTGCTGTTAGTTTTCATACTCCAGGCCTGTTGAATGCTTGATTCTGATTGGTTGACAATTAAAGAAGTGGGAAATTCCTAGATCCAAGTTGGAACTTTTAACTGGAACACCGTCAAGTTGGAGTTTGAGAGAAGCAACAACCCGACTCCAGAATCCAGTATGGAGAAACAGTGGTAATATACTGTTTATTAGCATTTCTGTTATTAGTACATGTATGTCCTCTTTCTCTGAGAGAGATGTCTGTATATTTCTATGTATGTATATTATTTTTTATAAAAAATTTTTTGCATGTTTTTTTGCTCAGTTTTCAACAACAACTGTTGTTTTTATTGTACTTTATAAATACATTTTAGGTATCACTTTACAATAAGGTTCATTAATTAACATTAGTTATGTATTATCTGTACTGTAAAAATAAAGGTGACTTGACTATTAACTAACATGAACTAGCCATGAGCAACACATTTGTTACAGTATTTATTCATCTTTGTTCATGTTAGTTAGTAAAAATAAAGCTGTTTGTTCTCGTTAGTTCACAGTGCATTAACTAATGTTAACAAGATATTAATAAAGTATTAGTAAATGTTGAAATAACATCAACAAAGATTAATAAATGCTGTATAAGTGCAGTTCATTATTAGATCATGCTAACTAATGTAGTTTACTCATTTTAATTAATGAAACCT
>CM038621.1:510000-512500 GCA_021554675.1 Leuciscus idus | reverse complement strand
GTGCAGATGTTTTTGATATGATGATATTTTTACAATACCTATTTTCCAGTCGAAATGTTCTTATCACACTTGCCACTGTGTATCGGCTTAGATTTAGCTGTACTCGCAGTCCAGCCTCCCTCAGCGTCAGGCCGTGGTTGACAACGTGGTCAACCAGTGTTGCGCGGATCTCATTTGTCAGATTCGGTCCTCTTTGAGCACCTTCTTGTCTTCCTCTTCCTCTTCCTCTTCCTCTTCCTCTACCTCCAGCATGGCCTCCATCTCTTCCTCTTCCTCTTTTGATTCCTCCTCTGTTGATTCCTCCTCTGTTGATTCCTCTTCCTCTTCCTCTTCCTCCTCCTCCTCCTCCTCGTCCTCCTCCTCTTCTTACTCTTTCTCTGACTCTTTCCATTGTGCTTGAAGACCGATGAACTCACCTGCTGCTTTTTATAGTGCTTATACACCTGATTGGTGTGTCTACAATTAAGCAAACAAGTGTTTGCACACCTGATGACTGTGTTGAACCAATTGGTTGGACGGTGCGGTAATTTGACAGTCAGTGCTTTGGTATTGCAAGGAAGTGACTTCATGATAGATTTTTGTGTGTAGTGTATGTTAAGTGTGTTTAGTGTTTTGCAAATCACTGTGTGTAGAGTTTTGCAACAAGTGTGATGTTGACAATGTGCTTATAGTTGTGCAAATATGGGCTGATGTTTTGCTTTTTGAGTGTAAGGTTTTGTTAATAGTGTACTACTTTTAATTTTAGTGTGTAAGCAATCCAAAAAAACTGTAAATAGACAAAATGGTAGCGGTCAGATAGGTATGATTTGAACCAGCTTAGTGCTTGTCCTTGAACACCAGTATAATTTTGTAGTCGATCTAAGAGTATTGTGTGATCTATAGTATCGAACGCAGCACTAAGATCAAGTAAAACTAGTATTGAGATACAGCCTTGGTCAGAAGCTAAAAGTAAATCATTTGTGATTTTAACGAGCGCAGTTTCAGTGCTATGATGCGGTCTGAATCCAGACTGAAACTTTTCATAGATATCATTTTGTTGCAAGAAAGAGCCCAGTTGAGCGGACACCACTTTTTCTAATATTTTAGACATAAATGGAAGATTTGAAATGGGTCTATAATTTGCTAGATTATTATGATCTAATTGTGGTTTCTTAATGAGAGGTTTTATAACTGCCAGTTTAAATGTTCTTGGAACATGACCTAAAGATAAAGACGAGTTAATAATATTGAGGAGAGGCTCTTCCACTACAGGTAACACTTCTTTCAGTAGTTTAGTTGGTATAGGATCTAATAAACATGTTGTTGTTTTAGATGAAGTGATAAGTTTATTTAACTCTTTTTGTTCTATAGTTGTAAAGCACTGTAATTGTTCTTTCGGGGTGATAATTGAAGCTGAATTATAAGGCGCGATTGAAGATTGAACGTTTATAATTGTGGTTCTGATGCTTTGTATTTTCTCAGTGAAGAAGTTCATGAAATCATTACTACTGAACTGTAATGGGATATTTTGTTCGGGTGACGTCTGTTTATTTGTTAGTCTAGCCACGGTGTTAAATAGAAACCTTGGATTGTTTTGGTTGTTTTCTATTAGTTTGCGGAGGTGCTCAGCCCTGGCCGCTTTTAGGGCCTTTTTATAACGTGACATACTGTCTTTCCACGCGATTCTAAAGACCTCTAAATTAGTTTGTTTCCATTTACGCTCTAAAATACGGGTTTCTCTCTTTAAAACATGCGTAGTATTGTTATACCATGGTGCTTTATTTTTCTCTCTGACCTTTTTTAATTTAATAGGTGCAACCACATCCAATGTTCTAGAGAGAATGGTGCTCATAGTGCTAGTTAGTTCTTCTAGTTCATCTGTTTGTTTGGGTTCAGGCAGCAGCTGAGACAGATTAGATAAGCAATTTGAGAAATTATCTATGGTGGATAGGAGGATTGTTCTGCCTGGTTGATAACGCGACGCCGCATGACATATTACAGCAGTACGTAATATGCAAGTTACCATGTAGTGATCAGTGACTTCATCACTTTGTGGAATGACATCTATATCGGTTGGATCGGTTCCATGTGATATAATTAAATCGAGTGTATGATTAAGACGATGAGTTGGTCCGGTGACGTTTTGCTTGACCCCAAATGAATTTAATAAATCTGTAAACGCAGCTCCTAACGCATCATTTGGATTATCTACGTGTATGTTAAAATCTCCAACAATTAATGCTTTATCGACATTGACTAATAGGTCTGAGAGAAAATCTGCAAACTCTTTTAAGAAATCAGCGTAAGGCCCTGGCGGTCTATATACGGTAGCCAGGGCAAGAGATAATAGGGATGTTTTTCTAACATCTAAGAGCGTAACATTTAGTACAAGTACTTCAAATGAAATAAACTTATAACCCGTTTTCTGAGTTACATTTAGAATATCTTTATAAATGGTTGCAACACCTCCGCCACGGCCAATCAGACGGGGCTCATGCTTATAACAGTATCCAGGAGGAGT
>CM038621.1:500000-502500 GCA_021554675.1 Leuciscus idus | reverse complement strand
TGCTGTAAGCTTTTTAGTTTACTTCACTAATGTTCTAACCTTTTAAATAGCCCATTTTTGGCAGCAGATTTCGCTTACGGCCATACCACGTTGAGAACGCCCGATCTCGTCTGATCTCGGAAGCTAAGCAGGGTCGGGCCTGGTTAGTACTTGGATGGGAGACCGCCTGGGAATACCAGGTGCTGTAAGCTTTTTAGTTTACTTCACTAATGTTCTAACCTTTTAAATAGCCCGTTTTTGGCAGCAGATTTCGCTTACGGCCATACCACGTTGAGAACGCCCGATCTCGTCTGATCTCGGAAGCTAAGCAGGGTCGGGCCTGGTTAGTACTTGGATGGGAGACCGCCTGGGAATACCAGGTGCTGTAAGCTTTTTAGTTTACTTCACTAATGTTCTAACCTTTTAAATAGCCCGTTTTTGGCAGCAGATTTCGCTTACGGCCATACCACGTTGAGAACGCCCGATCTCGTCTGATCTCGGAAGCTAAGCAGGGTCGGGCCTGGTTAGTACTTGGATGGGAGACCGCCTGGGAATACCAGGTGCTGTAAGCTTTTTAGTTTACTTCACTAATGTTCTAACCTTTTAAATAGCCCGTTTTTGGCAGCAGATTTCGCTTACGGCCATACCACGTTGAGAACGCCCGATCTCGTCTGATCTCGGAAGCTAAGCAGGGTCGGGCCTGGTTAGTACTTGGATGGGAGACCGCCTGGGAATACCAGGTGCTGTAAGCTTTTTAGTTTACTTCACTAATGTTCTAACCTTTTAAATAGCCCGTTTTTGGCAGCAGATTTCGCTTACGGCCATACCACGTTGAGAACGCCCGATCTCGTCTGATCTCGGAAGCTAAGCAGGGTCGGGCCTGGTTAGTACTTGGATGGGAGACCGCCTGGGAATACCAGGTGCTGTAAGCTTTTTAGTTTACTTCACTAATGTTCTAACCTTTTAAATAGCCCGTTTTTGGCAGCAGATTTCGCTTACGGCCATACCACGTTGAGAACGCCCGATCTCGTCTGATCTCGGAAGCTAAGCAGGGTCGGGCCTGGTTAGTACTTGGATGGGAGACCGCCTGGGAATACCAGGTGCTGTAAGCTTTTTAGTTTACTTCACTAATGTTCTAACCTTTTAAATAGCCCGTTTTTGGCAGCAGATTTCGCTTACGGCCATACCACGTTGAGAACGCCCGATCTCGTCTGATCTCGGAAGCTAAGCAGGGTCGGGCCTGGTTAGTACTTGGATGGGAGACCGCCTGGGAATACCAGGTGCTGTAAGCATTTTTGGTTTAAAAAAAAAAAGAGTCCATGAGATTCTTCAAAAAGCCTGAAATATTCTCTGAGTTTCTTCAACATGCCCGGTCTTGGGAGCAGAGTTTCTTCAGAAGGCCTGAAAAATTCGATGAATTTCTTCAAAAAGCCCGTTTTTGGCAGCAGATTTCGCTTACGGCCATACCACGTTGAGAACGCCCGATCTCGTCTGATCTCGGAAGCTAAGCAGGGTCGGGCCTGGTTAGTACTTGGATGGAAGACCGCCTGGGAATACCAGGTGCTGTAAGCTTTTTAGTTTACTTCACTAATGTTCTAACCTTTTAAATAGCCCGTTTTTGGCAGCAGATTTCGCTTACGGCCATACCACGTTGAGAACGCCCGATCTCGTCTGATCTCGGAAGCTAAGCAGGGTCGGGCCTGGTTAGTACTTGGATGGGAGACCGCCTGGGAATACCAGGTGCTGTAAGCTTTTTAGTTTACTTCACTAATGTTCTAACCTTTTAAATAGCCCGTTTTTGGCAGCAGATTTCGCTTACGGCCATACCACGTTGAGAACGCCCGATCTCGTCTGATCTCGGAAGCTAAGCAGGGTCGGGCCTGGTTAGTACTTGGATGGGAGACCGCCTGGGAATACCAGGTGCTGTAAGCTTTTTAGTTTACTTCACTAATGTTCTAACCTTTTAAATAGCCCGTTTTTGGCAGCAGATTTCGCTTACGGCCATACCACGTTGAGAACGCCCGATCTCGTCTGATCTCGGAAGCTAAGCAGGGTCGGGCCTGGTTAGTACTTGGATGGGAGACCGCCTGGGAATACCAGGTGCTGTAAGCTTTTTAGTTTACTTCACTAATGTTCTAACCTTTTAAATAGCCCGTTTTTGGCAGCAGATTTCGCTTACGGCCATACCACGTTGAGAACGCCCGATCTCGTCTGATCTCGGAAGCTAAGCAGGGTCGGGCCTGGTTAGTACTTGGATGGGAGACCGCCTGGGAATACCAGGTGCTGTAAGCTTTTTAGTTTACTTCACTAATGTTCTAACCTTTTAAATAGCCCGTTTTTGGCAGCAGATTTCGCTTACGGCCATACCACGTTGAGAACGCCCGATCTCGTCTGATCTCGGAAGCTAAGCAGGGTCGGGCCTGGTTAGTACTTGGATGGGAGACCGCCTGGGAATACCAGGTGCTGTAAGCTTTTTAGTTTACTTCACTAATGTTCTAACCTTTTAAATAGCCCGTTTTTG
>CM038621.1:465000-487500 GCA_021554675.1 Leuciscus idus | reverse complement strand
GTTTAAAAAAAAAAAAAAAAAAAAGAGTCCATGAGATTCTTCAAAAAGCCTGAAATATTCTCTGAGTTTCTTCAACATGCCCGGTCTTGGGAGCAGAGTTTCTTCAGAAGGCCTGAAAAATTCGATGAATTTCTTCAAAAAGCCCGTTTTTGGCAGCAGATTTCGCTTACGGCCATACCACGTTGAGAACGCCCGATCTCGTCTGATCTCGGAAGCTAAGCAGGGTCGGGCCTGGTTAGTACTTGGATGGGAGACCGCCTGGGAATACCAGGTGCTGTAAGCATTTTTGGTTTAAAAAAAAAAAAAAAAAAAAAAGAGTCCATGAGATTCTTCAAAAAGCCTGAAATATTCTCTGAGTTTCTTCAACATGCCCGGTCTTGGGAGCAGAGTTTCTTCAGAAGGCCTGAAAAATTCGATGAATTTCTTCAAAAAGCCCGTTTTTGGCAGCAGATTTCGCTTACGGCCATACCACGTTGAGAACGCCCGATCTCGTCTGATCTCGGAAGCTAAGCAGGGTCGGGCCTGGTTAGTACTTGGATGGGAGACCGCCTGGGAATACCAGGTGCTGTAAGCTTTTTAGTTTACTTCACTAATGTTCTAACATTTTAAATAGCCCGTTTTTGGCAGCAGATTTCGCTTACGGCCATACCACGTTGAGAACGCCCGATCTCGTCTGATCTCGGAAGCTAAGCAGGGTCGGGCCTGGTTAGTACTTGGATGGGAGACCGCCTGGGAATACCAGGTGCTGTAAGCATTTTTGGTTTAAAAAAAAAAAAAAAAAAAAAAAGAGTCCATGAGATTCTTCAAAAAGCCTGAAATATTCTCTGAGTTTCTTCAACATGCCCGGTCTTGGGAGCAGAGTTTCTTCAGAAGGCCTGAAAAATTCGATGAATTTCTTCAAAAAGCCCGTTTTTGGCAGCAGATTTCGCTTACGGCCATACCACGTTGAGAACGCCCGATCTCGTCTGATCTCGGAAGCTAAGCAGGGTCGGGCCTGGTTAGTACTTGGATGGGAGACCGCCTGGGAATACCAGGTGCTGTAAGCATTTTTGGTTTAAAAAAAAAAAAAAAAAAAAAAGAGTCCATGAGATTCTTCAAAAAGCCTGAAATATTCTCTGAGTTTCTTCAACATGCCCGGTCTTGGGAGCAGAGTTTCTTCAGAAGGCCTGAAAAATTCGATGAATTTCTTCAAAAAGCCCGTTTTTGCCAGCAGATTTCGCTTACGGCCATACCACGTTGAGAACGCCCGATCTCGTCTGATCTCGGAAGCTAAGCAGGGTCGGGCCTGGTTAGTACTTGGATGGGAGACCGCCTGGGAATACCAGGTGCTGTAAGCTTTTTAGTTTACTTCACTAATGTTCTAACCTTTTAAATAGCCCGTTTTTGGCAGCAGATTTCGCTTACGGCCATACCACGTTGAGAACGCCCGATCTCGTCTGATCTCGGAAGCTAAGCAGGGTCGGGCCTGGTTAGTACTTGGATGGGAGACAGCCTGGGAATACCAGGTGCTGTAAGCTTTTTAGTTTACTTCACTAATGTTCTAACCTTTTAAATAGCCCGTTTTTGGCAGCAGATTTCGCTTACGGCCATACCACGTTGAGAACGCCCGATCTCGTCTGATCTCGGAAGCTAAGCAGGGTCGGGCCTGGTTAGTACTTGGATGGGAGACCGCCTGGGAATACCAGGTGCTGTAAGCTTTTTAGTTTACTTCACTAATGTTCTAACCTTTTAAATAGCCCGTTTTTGGCAGCAGATTTCGCTTACGGCCATACCACGTTGAGAACGCCCGATCTCGTCTGATCTCGGAAGCTAAGCAGGGTCGGGCCTGGTTAGTACTTGGATGGGAGACCGCCTGGGAATACCAGGTGCTGTAAGCATTTTTGGTTTAAAAAAAAAAAAAAAAAAAAAAAGAGTCCATGAGATTCTTCAAAAAGCCTGAAATATTCTCTGAGTTTCTTCAACATGCCCGGTCTTGGGAGCAGAGTTTCTTCAGAAGGCCTGAAAAATTCGATGAATTTCTTCAAAAAGCCCGTTTTTGGCAGCAGATTTCGCTTACGGCCATACCACGTTGAGAACGCCCGATCTCGTCTGATCTCGGAAGCTAAGCAGGGTCGGGCCTGGTTAGTACTTGGATGGGAGACCGCCTGGGAATACCAGGTGCTGTAAGCATTTTTGGTTTAAAAAAAAAAAAAAAAAAAAAAAGAGTCCATGAGATTCTTCAAAAAGCCTGAAATATTCTCTGAGTTTCTTCAACATGCCCGGTCTTGGGAGCAGAGTTTCTTCAGAAGGCCTGAAAAATTCGATGAATTTCTTCAAAAAGCCCGTTTTTGGCAGCAGATTTCGCTTACGGCCATACCACGTTGAGAACGCCCGATCTCGTCTGATCTCGGAAGCTAAGCAGGGTCGGGCCTGGTTAGTACTTGGATGGGAGACAGCCTGGGAATACCAGGTGCTGTAAGCTTTTTAGTTTACTTCACTAATGTTCTAACCTTTTAAATAGCCCGTTTTTGGCAGCAGATTTCGCTTACGGCCATACCACGTTGAGAACGCCCGATCTCGTCTGATCTCGGAAGCTAAGCAGGGTCGGGCCTGGTTAGTACTTGGATGGGAGACCGCCTGGGAATACCAGGTGCTGTAAGCTTTTTAGTTTACTTCACTAATGTTCTAACCTTTTAAATAGCCCGTTTTTGGCAGCAGATTTCGCTTACGGCCATACCACGTTGAGAACGCCCGATCTCGTCTGATCTCGGAAGCTAAGCAGGGTCGGGCCTGGTTAGTACTTGGATGGGAGACCGCCTGGGAATACCAGGTGCTGTAAGCATTTTTGGTTTAAAAAAAAAAAAAAAAAAAAAAGAGTCCATGAGATTCTTCAAAAAGCCTGAAATATTCTCTGAGTTTCTTCAACATGCCCGGTCTTGGGAGCAGAGTTTCTTCAGAAGGCCTGAAAAATTCGATGAATTTCTTCAAAAAGCCCGTTTTTGGCAGCAGATTTCGCTTACGGCCATACCACGTTGAGAACGCCCGATCTCGTCTGATCTCGGAAGCTAAGCAGGGTCGGGCCTGGTTAGTACTTGGATGGTAGACCGCCTGGGAATACCAGGTGCTGTAAGCTTTTTAGTTTACTTCACTAATGTTCTAACCTTTTAAATAGCCCGTTTTTGGCAGCAGATTTCGCTTACGGCCATACCACGTTGAGAACGCCCGATCTCGTCTGATCTCGGAAGCTAAGCAGGGTCGGGCCTGGTTAGTACTTGGATGGGAGACCGCCTGGGAATACCAGGTGCTGTAAGCTTTTTAGTTTACTTCACTAATGTTCTAACCTTTTAAATAGCCCGTTTTTGGCAGGAGATTTCGCTTACGGCCATACCACGTTGAGAACGCCCGATCTCGTCTGATCTCGGAAGCTAAGCAGGGTCGGGCCTGGTTAGTACTTGGATGGGAGACCGCCTGGGAATACCAGGTGCTGTAAGCATTTTTGGTTTAAAAAAAAAAAGAGTCCATGAGATTCTTCAAAAAGCCTGAAATATTCTCTGAGTTTCTTCAACATGCCCGGTCTTGGGAGCAGAGTTTCTTCAGAAGGCCTGAAAAATTCGATGAATTTCTTCAAAAAGCCCGTTTTTGGCAGCAGATTTCGCTTACGGCCATACCACGTTGAGAACGCCCGATCTCGTCTGATCTCGGAAGCTAAGCAGGGTCGGGCCTGGTTAGTACTTGGATGGGAGACCGCCTGGGAATACCAGGTGCTGTAAGCTTTTTAGTTTACTTCACTAATGTTCTAACCTTTTAAATAGCCCGTTTTTGGCAGCAGATTTCGCTTACGGCCATACCACGTTGAGAACGCCCGATCTCGTCTGATCTCGGAAGCTAAGCAGGGTCGGGCCTGGTTAGTACTTGGATGGGAGACCGCCTGGGAATACCAGGTGCTGTAAGCTTTTTAGTTTACTTCACTAATGTTCTAACCTTTTAAATAGCCCGTTTTTGGCAGCAGATTTCGCTTACGGCCATACCACGTTGAGAACGCCCGATCTCGTCTGATCTCGGAAGCTAAGCAGGGTCGGGCCTGGTTAGTACTTGGATGGGAGACCGCCTGGGAATACCAGGTGCTGTAAGCATTTTTGGTTTAAAAAAAAAAAAAAAAAAAAAAAGAGTCCATGAGATTCTTCAAAAAGCCTGAAATATTCTCTGAGTTTCTTCAACATGCCCGGTCTTGGGAGCAGAGTTTCTTCAGAAGGCCTGAAAAATTCGATGAATTTCTTCAAAAAGCCCGTTTTTGGCAGCAGATTTCGCTTACGGCCATACCACGTTGAGAACGCCCGATCTCGTCTGATCTCGGAAGCTAAGCAGGGTCGGGCCTGGTTAGTACTTGGATGGGAGACCGCCTGGGAATACCAGGTGCTGTAAGCTTTTTAGTTTACTTCACTAATGTTCTAACCTTTTAAATAGCCCGTTTTTGGCAGCAGATTTCGCTTACGGCCATACCACGTTGAGAACGCCCGATCTCGTCTGATCTCGGAAGCTAAGCAGGGTCGGGCCTGGTTAGTACTTGGATGGGAGACCGCCTGGGAATACCAGGTGCTGTAAGCTTTTTAGTTTACTTCACTAATGTTCTAACCTTTTAAATAGCCCGTTTTTGGCAGCAGATTTCGCTTACGGCCATACCACGTTGAGATCGCCCGATCTCGTCTGATCTCGGAAGCTAAGCAGGGTCGGGCCTGGTTAGTACTTGGATGGGAGACCGCCTGGGAATACCAGGTGCTGTAAGCTTTTTAGTTTACTTCACTAATGTTCTAACCTTTTAAATAGCCCGTTTTTGGCAGCAGATTTCGCTTACGGCCATACCACGTTGAGAACGCCCGATCTCGTCTGATCTCGGAAGCTAAGCAGGGTCGGGCCTGGTTAGTACTTGGATGGGAGACCGCCTGGGAATACCAGGTGCTGTAAGCTTTTTAGTTTACTTCACTAATGTTCTAACCTTTTAAATAGCCCGTTTTTGGCAGCAGATTTCGCTTACGGCCATACCACGTTGAGAACGCCCGATCTCGTCTGATCTCGGAAGCTAAGCAGGGTCGGGCCTGGTTAGTACTTGGATGGTAGACCGCCTGGGAATACCAGGTGCTGTAAGCTTTTTAGTTTACTTCACTAATGTTCTAACCTTTTAAATAGCCCGTTTTTGGCAGCAGATTTCGCTTACGGCCATACCACGTTGAGAACGCCCGATCTCGTCTGATCTCGGAAGCTAAGCAGGGTCGGGCCTGGTTAGTACTTGGATGGGAGACCGCCTGGGAATACCAGGTGCTGTAAGCATTTTTGGTTTAAAAAAAAAAAAAAAAAAAAAAAGAGTCCATGAGATTCTTCAAAAAGCCTGAAATATTCTCTGAGTTTCTTCAACATGCCCGGTCTTGGGAGCAGAGTTTCTTCAGAAGGCCTGAAAAATTCGATGAATTTCTTCAAAAAGCCCGTTTTTGGCAGCAGATTTCGCTTACGGCCATACCACGTTGAGAACGCCCGATCTCGTCTGATCTCGGAAGCTAAGCAGGGTCGGGCCTGGTTAGTACTTGGATGGGAGACCGCCTGGGAATACCAGGTGCTGTAAGCATTTTTGGTTTAAAAAAAAAAAAAAAAAAAAGAGTCCATGAGATTCTTCAAAAAGCCTGAAATATTCTCTGAGTTTCTTCAACATGCCCGGTCTTGGGAGCAGAGTTTCTTCAGAAGGCCTGAAAAATTCGATGAATTTCTTCAAAAAGCCCGTTTTTGGCAGCAGATTTCGCTTACGGCCATACCACGTTGAGAACGCCCGATCTCGTCTGATCTCGGAAGCTAAGCAGGGTCGGGCCTGGTTAGTACTTGGATGGGAGACCGCCTGGGAATACCAGGTGCTGTAAGCATTTTTGGTTTAAAAAAAAAAAAAAAAAAAAAAGAGTCCATGAGATTCTTCAAAAAGCCTGAAATATTCTCTGAGTTTCTTCAACATGCCCGGTCTTGGGAGCAGAGTTTCTTCAGAAGGCCTGAAAAATTCGATGAATTTCTTCAAAAAGCCCGTTTTTGGCAGCAGATTTCGCTTACGGCCATACCACGTTGAGAACGCCCGATCTCGTCTGATCTCGGAAGCTAAGCAGGGTCGGGCCTGGTTAGTACTTGGATGGGAGACCGCCTGGGAATACCAGGTGCTGTAAGCTTTTTAGTTTACTTCACTAATGTTCTAACATTTTAAATAGCCCGTTTTTGGCAGCAGATTTCGCTTACGGCCATACCACGTTGAGAACGCCCGATCTCGTCTGATCTCGGAAGCTAAGCAGGGTCGGGCCTGGTTAGTACTTGGATGGGAGACCGCCTGGGAATACCAGGTGCTGTAAGCATTTTTGGTTTAAAAAAAAAAAAAAAAAAAAAAAGAGTCCATGAGATTCTTCAAAAAGCCTGAAATATTCTCTGAGTTTCTTCAACATGCCCGGTCTTGGGAGCAGAGTTTCTTCAGAAGGCCTGAAAAATTCGATGAATTTCTTCAAAAAGCCCGTTTTTGGCAGCAGATTTCGCTTACGGCCATACCACGTTGAGAACGCCCGATCTCGTCTGATCTCGGAAGCTAAGCAGGGTCGGGCCTGGTTAGTACTTGGATGGGAGACCGCCTGGGAATACCAGGTGCTGTAAGCATTTTTGGTTTAAAAAAAAAAAAAAAAAAAAAAGAGTCCATGAGATTCTTCAAAAAGCCTGAAATATTCTCTGAGTTTCTTCAACATGCCCGGTCTTGGGAGCAGAGTTTCTTCAGAAGGCCTGAAAAATTCGATGAATTTCTTCAAAAAGCCCGTTTTTGCCAGCAGATTTCGCTTACGGCCATACCACGTTGAGAACGCCCGATCTCGTCTGATCTCGGAAGCTAAGCAGGGTCGGGCCTGGTTAGTACTTGGATGGGAGACCGCCTGGGAATACCAGGTGCTGTAAGCTTTTTAGTTTACTTCACTAATGTTCTAACCTTTTAAATAGCCCGTTTTTGGCAGCAGATTTCGCTTACGGCCATACCACGTTGAGAACGCCCGATCTCGTCTGATCTCGGAAGCTAAGCAGGGTCGGGCCTGGTTAGTACTTGGATGGGAGACAGCCTGGGAATACCAGGTGCTGTAAGCTTTTTAGTTTACTTCACTAATGTTCTAACCTTTTAAATAGCCCGTTTTTGGCAGCAGATTTCGCTTACGGCCATACCACGTTGAGAACGCCCGATCTCGTCTGATCTCGGAAGCTAAGCAGGGTCGGGCCTGGTTAGTACTTGGATGGGAGACCGCCTGGGAATACCAGGTGCTGTAAGCTTTTTAGTTTACTTCACTAATGTTCTAACCTTTTAAATAGCCCGTTTTTGGCAGCAGATTTCGCTTACGGCCATACCACGTTGAGAACGCCCGATCTCGTCTGATCTCGGAAGCTAAGCAGGGTCGGGCCTGGTTAGTACTTGGATGGGAGACCGCCTGGGAATACCAGGTGCTGTAAGCATTTTTGGTTTAAAAAAAAAAAAAAAAAAAAAAAGAGTCCATGAGATTCTTCAAAAAGCCTGAAATATTCTCTGAGTTTCTTCAACATGCCCGGTCTTGGGAGCAGAGTTTCTTCAGAAGGCCTGAAAAATTCGATGAATTTCTTCAAAAAGCCCGTTTTTGGCAGCAGATTTCGCTTACGGCCATACCACGTTGAGAACGCCCGATCTCGTCTGATCTCGGAAGCTAAGCAGGGTCGGGCCTGGTTAGTACTTGGATGGGAGACCGCCTGGGAATACCAGGTGCTGTAAGCATTTTTGGTTTAAAAAAAAAAAAAAAAAAAAAAGAGTCCATGAGATTCTTCAAAAAGCCTGAAATATTCTCTGAGTTTCTTCAACATGCCCGGTCTTGGGAGCAGAGTTTCTTCAGAAGGCCTGAAAAATTCGATGAATTTCTTCAAAAAGCCCGTTTTTGGCAGCAGATTTCGCTTACGGCCATACCACGTTGAGAACGCCCGATCTCGTCTGATCTCGGAAGCTAAGCAGGGTCGGGCCTGGTTAGTACTTGGATGGGAGACAGCCTGGGAATACCAGGTGCTGTAAGCTTTTTAGTTTACTTCACTAATGTTCTAACCTTTTAAATAGCCCGTTTTTGGCAGCAGATTTCGCTTACGGCCATACCACGTTGAGAACGCCCGATCTCGTCTGATCTCGGAAGCTAAGCAGGGTCGGGCCTGGTTAGTACTTGGATGGGAGACCGCCTGGGAATACCAGGTGCTGTAAGCTTTTTAGTTTACTTCACTAATGTTCTAACCTTTTAAATAGCCCGTTTTTGGCAGCAGATTTCGCTTACGGCCATACCACGTTGAGAACGCCCGATCTCGTCTGATCTCGGAAGCTAAGCAGGGTCGGGCCTGGTTAGTACTTGGATGGGAGACCGCCTGGGAATACCAGGTGCTGTAAGCATTTTTGGTTTAAAAAAAAAAAAAAAAAAAAAAGAGTCCATGAGATTCTTCAAAAAGCCTGAAATATTCTCTGAGTTTCTTCAACATGCCCGGTCTTGGGAGCAGAGTTTCTTCAGAAGGCCTGAAAAATTCGATGAATTTCTTCAAAAAGCCCGTTTTTGGCAGCAGATTTCGCTTACGGCCATACCACGTTGAGAACGCCCGATCTCGTCTGATCTCGGAAGCTAAGCAGGGTCGGGCCTGGTTAGTACTTGGATGGGAGACAGCCTGGGAACACCAGGTGCTGTAAGCTTTTTAGTTTACTTCACTAATGTTCTAACCTTTTAAATAGCCCGTTTTTGGCAGCAGATTTCGCTTACGGCCATACCACGTTGAGAACGCCCGATCTCGTCTGATCTCGGAAGCTAAGCAGGGTCGGGCCTGGTTAGTACTTGGATGGGAGACCGCCTGGGAATACCAGGTGCTGTAAGCTTTTTAGTTTACTTCACTAATGTTCTAACCTTTTAAATAGCCCGTTTTTGGCAGCAGATTTCGCTTACGGCCATACCACGTTGAGAACGCCCGATCTCGTCTGATCTCGGAAGCTAAGCAGGGTCGGGCCTGGTTAGTACTTGGATGGGAGACCGCCTGGGAATACCAGGTGCTGTAAGCATTTTTGGTTTAAAAAAAAAAAAAAAAAAAAAAGAGTCCATGAGATTCTTCAAAAAGCCTGAAATATTCTCTGAGTTTCTTCAACATGCCCGGTCTTGGGAGCAGAGTTTCTTCAGAAGGCCTGAAAAATTCGATGAATTTCTTCAAAAAGCCCGTTTTTGGCAGCAGATTTCGCTTACGGCCATACCACGTTGAGAACGCCCGATCTCGTCTGATCTCGGAAGCTAAGCAGGGTCGGGCCTGGTTAGTACTTGGATGGTAGACCGCCTGGGAATACCAGGTGCTGTAAGCTTTTTAGTTTACTTCACTAATGTTCTAACCTTTTAAATAGCCCGTTTTTGGCAGCAGATTTCGCTTACGGCCATACCACGTTGAGAACGCCCGATCTCGTCTGATCTCGGAAGCTAAGCAGGGTCGGGCCTGGTTAGTACTTGGATGGGAGACCGCCTGGGAATACCAGGTGCTGTAAGCTTTTTAGTTTACTTCACTAATGTTCTAACCTTTTAAATAGCCCGTTTTTGGCAGGAGATTTCGCTTACGGCCATACCACGTTGAGAACGCCCGATCTCGTCTGATCTCGGAAGCTAAGCAGGGTCGGGCCTGGTTAGTACTTGGATGGGAGACCGCCTGGGAATACCAGGTGCTGTAAGCATTTTTGGTTTAAAAAAAAAAAGAGTCCATGAGATTCTTCAAAAAGCCTGAAATATTCTCTGAGTTTCTTCAACATGCCCGGTCTTGGGAGCAGAGTTTCTTCAGAAGGCCTGAAAAATTCGATGAATTTCTTCAAAAAGCCCGTTTTTGGCAGCAGATTTCGCTTACGGCCATACCACGTTGAGAACGCCCGATCTCGTCTGATCTCGGAAGCTAAGCAGGGTCGGGCCTGGTTAGTACTTGGATGGGAGACCGCCTGGGAATACCAGGTGCTGTAAGCTTTTTAGTTTACTTCACTAATGTTCTAACCTTTTAAATAGCCCGTTTTTGGCAGCAGATTTCGCTTACGGCCATACCACGTTGAGAACGCCCGATCTCGTCTGATCTCGGAAGCTAAGCAGGGTCGGGCCTGGTTAGTACTTGGATGGGAGACCGCCTGGGAATACCAGGTGCTGTAAGCTTTTTAGTTTACTTCACTAATGTTCTAACCTTTTAAATAGCCCGTTTTTGGCAGCAGATTTCGCTTACGGCCATACCACGTTGAGAACGCCCGATCTCGTCTGATCTCGGAAGCTAAGCAGGGTCGGGCCTGGTTAGTACTTGGATGGGAGACCGCCTGGGAATACCAGGTGCTGTAAGCATTTTTGGTTTAAAAAAAAAAAAAAAAAAAAAAAGAGTCCATGAGATTCTTCAAAAAGCCTGAAATATTCTCTGAGTTTCTTCAACATGCCCGGTCTTGGGAGCAGAGTTTCTTCAGAAGGCCTGAAAAATTCGATGAATTTCTTCAAAAAGCCCGTTTTTGGCAGCAGATTTCGCTTACGGCCATACCACGTTGAGAACGCCCGATCTCGTCTGATCTCGGAAGCTAAGCAGGGTCGGGCCTGGTTAGTACTTGGATGGGAGACCGCCTGGGAATACCAGGTGCTGTAAGCATTTTTGGTTTAAAAAAAAAAAAAAAAAAAAGAGTCCATGAGATTCTTCAAAAAGCCTGAAATATTCTCTGAGTTTCTTCAACATGCCCGGTCTTGGGAGCAGAGTTTCTTCAGAAGGCCTGAAAAATTCGATGAATTTCTTCAAAAAGCCCGTTTTTGGCAGCAGATTTCGCTTACGGCCATACCACGTTGAGAACGCCCGATCTCGTCTGATCTCGGAAGCTAAGCAGGGTCGGGCCTGGTTAGTACTTGGATGGGAGACCGCCTGGGAATACCAGGTGCTGTAAGCATTTTTGGTTTAAAAAAAAAAAAAAAAAAAAAAGAGTCCATGAGATTCTTCAAAAAGCCTGAAATATTCTCTGAGTTTCTTCAACATGCCCGGTCTTGGGAGCAGAGTTTCTTCAGAAGGCCTGAAAAATTCGATGAATTTCTTCAAAAAGCCCGTTTTTGGCAGCAGATTTCGCTTACGGCCATACCACGTTGAGAACGCCCGATCTCGTCTGATCTCGGAAGCTAAGCAGGGTCGGGCCTGGTTAGTACTTGGATGGGAGACCGCCTGGGAATACCAGGTGCTGTAAGCTTTTTAGTTTACTTCACTAATGTTCTAACATTTTAAATAGCCCGTTTTTGGCAGCAGATTTCGCTTACGGCCATACGACGTTGAGAACGCCCGATCTCGTCTGATCTCGGAAGCTAAGCAGGGTCGGGCCTGGTTAGTACTTGGATGGGAGACCGCCTGGGAATACCAGGTGCTGTAAGCATTTTTGGTTTAAAAAAAAAAAAAAAAAAAAAAAGAGTCCATGAGATTCTTCAAAAAGCCTGAAATATTCTCTGAGTTTCTTCAACATGCCCGGTCTTGGGAGCAGAGTTTCTTCAGAAGGCCTGAAAAATTCGATGAATTTCTTCAAAAAGCCCGTTTTTGGCAGCAGATTTCGCTTACGGCCATACCACGTTGAGAACGCCCGATCTCGTCTGATCTCGGAAGCTAAGCAGGGTCGGGCCTGGTTAGTACTTGGATGGGAGACCGCCTGGGAATACCAGGTGCTGTAAGCATTTTTGGTTTAAAAAAAAAAAAAAAAAAAAAAGAGTCCATGAGATTCTTCAAAAAGCCTGAAATATTCTCTGAGTTTCTTCAACATGCCCGGTCTTGGGAGCAGAGTTTCTTCAGAAGGCCTGAAAAATTCGATGAATTTCTTCAAAAAGCCCGTTTTTGCCAGCAGATTTCGCTTACGGCCATACCACGTTGAGAACGCCCGATCTCGTCTGATCTCGGAAGCTAAGCAGGGTCGGGCCTGGTTAGTACTTGGATGGGAGACCGCCTGGGAATACCAGGTGCTGTAAGCTTTTTAGTTTACTTCACTAATGTTCTAACCTTTTAAATAGCCCGTTTTTGGCAGCAGATTTCGCTTACGGCCATACCACGTTGAGAACGCCCGATCTCGTCTGATCTCGGAAGCTAAGCAGGGTCGGGCCTGGTTAGTACTTGGATGGGAGACAGCCTGGGAATACCAGGTGCTGTAAGCTTTTTAGTTTACTTCACTAATGTTCTAACCTTTTAAATAGCCCGTTTTTGGCAGCAGATTTCGCTTACGGCCATACCACGTTGAGAACGCCCGATCTCGTCTGATCTCGGAAGCTAAGCAGGGTCGGGCCTGGTTAGTACTTGGATGGGAGACCGCCTGGGAATACCAGGTGCTGTAAGCTTTTTAGTTTACTTCACTAATGTTCTAACCTTTTAAATAGCCCGTTTTTGGCAGCAGATTTCGCTTACGGCCATACCACGTTGAGAACGCCCGATCTCGTCTGATCTCGGAAGCTAAGCAGGGTCGGGCCTGGTTAGTACTTGGATGGGAGACCGCCTGGGAATACCAGGTGCTGTAAGCATTTTTGGTTTAAAAAAAAAAAAAAAAAAAAAAAGAGTCCATGAGATTCTTCAAAAAGCCTGAAATATTCTCTGAGTTTCTTCAACATGCCCGGTCTTGGGAGCAGAGTTTCTTCAGAAGGCCTGAAAAATTCGATGAATTTCTTCAAAAAGCCCGTTTTTGGCAGCAGATTTCGCTTACGGCCATACCACGTTGAGAACGCCCGATCTCGTCTGATCTCGGAAGCTAAGCAGGGTCGGGCCTGGTTAGTACTTGGATGGGAGACCGCCTGGGAATACCAGGTGCTGTAAGCATTTTTGGTTTAAAAAAAAAAAAAAAAAAAAAAGAGTCCATGAGATTCTTCAAAAAGCCTGAAATATTCT
The DNA here is from genome assembly GCA_021554675.1 of Leuciscus idus. Lineage (NCBI taxonomy): Eukaryota > Metazoa > Chordata > Actinopteri > Cypriniformes > Leuciscidae > Leuciscus > Leuciscus idus. Next base: position 474,600 of record CM038621.1, on the reverse strand, counting down.
CTGAGTTTCTTCAACATGCCCGGTCTTGGGAGCAGAGTTTCTTCAGAAGGCCTGAAAAATTCGATGAATTTCTTCAAAAAGCCCGTTTTTGGCAGCAGATTTCGCTTACGGCCATACCACGTTGAGAACGCCCGATCTCGTCTGATCTCGGAAGCTAAGCAGGGTCGGGCCTGGTTAGTACTTGGATGGGAGACAGCCTGGGAATACCAGGTGCTGTAAGCTTTTTAGTTTACTTCACTAATGTTCTAACCTTTTAAATAGCCCGTTTTTGGCAGCAGATTTCGCTTACGGCCATACCACGTTGAGAACGCCCGATCTCGTCTGATCTCGGAAGCTAAGCAGGGTCGGGCCTGGTTAGTACTTGGATGGGAGACCGCCTGGGAATACCAGGTGCTGTAAGCTTTTTAGTTTACTTCACTAATGTTCTAACCTTTTAAATAGCCCGTTTTTGGCAGCAGATTTCGCTTACGGCCATACCACGTTGAGAACGCCCGATCTCGTCTGATCTCGGAAGCTAAGCAGGGTCGGGCCTGGTTAGTACTTGGATGGGAGACCGCCTGGGAATACCAGGTGCTGTAAGCATTTTTGGTTTAAAAAAAAAAAAAAAAAAAAAAGAGTCCATGAGATTCTTCAAAAAGCCTGAAATATTCTCTGAGTTTCTTCAACATGCCCGGTCTTGGGAGCAGAGTTTCTTCAGAAGGCCTGAAAAATTCGATGAATTTCTTCAAAAAGCCCGTTTTTGGCAGCAGATTTCGCTTACGGCCATACCACGTTGAGAACGCCCGATCTCGTCTGATCTCGGAAGCTAAGCAGGGTCGGGCCTGGTTAGTACTTGGATGGGAGACAGCCTGGGAACACCAGGTGCTGTAAGCTTTTTAGTTTACTTCACTAATGTTCTAACCTTTTAAATAGCCCGTTTTTGGCAGCAGATTTCGCTTACGGCCATACCACGTTGAGAACGCCCGATCTCGTCTGATCTCGGAAGCTAAGCAGGGTCGGGCCTGGTTAGTACTTGGATGGGAGACCGCCTGGGAATACCAGGTGCTGTAAGCTTTTTAGTTTACTTCACTAATGTTCTAACCTTTTAAATAGCCCGTTTTTGGCAGCAGATTTCGCTTACGGCCATACCACGTTGAGAACGCCCGATCTCGTCTGATCTCGGAAGCTAAGCAGGGTCGGGCCTGGTTAGTACTTGGATGGGAGACCGCCTGGGAATACCAGGTGCTGTAAGCATTTTTGGTTTAAAAAAAAAAAAAAAAAAAAAAGAGTCCATGAGATTCTTCAAAAAGCCTGAAATATTCTCTGAGTTTCTTCAACATGCCCGGTCTTGGGAGCAGAGTTTCTTCAGAAGGCCTGAAAAATTCGATGAATTTCTTCAAAAAGCCCGTTTTTGGCAGCAGATTTCGCTTACGGCCATACCACGTTGAGAACGCCCGATCTCGTCTGATCTCGGAAGCTAAGCAGGGTCGGGCCTGGTTAGTACTTGGATGGTAGACCGCCTGGGAATACCAGGTGCTGTAAGCTTTTTAGTTTACTTCACTAATGTTCTAACCTTTTAAATAGCCCGTTTTTGGCAGCAGATTTCGCTTACGGCCATACCACGTTGAGAACGCCCGATCTCGTCTGATCTCGGAAGCTAAGCAGGGTCGGGCCTGGTTAGTACTTGGATGGGAGACCGCCTGGGAATACCAGGTGCTGTAAGCATTTTTGGTTTAAAAAAAAAAAAAAAAAAAAAAGAGTCCATGAGATTCTTCAAAAAGCCTGAAATATTCTCTGAGTTTCTTCAACATGCCCGGTCTTGGGAGCAGAGTTTCTTCAGAAGGCCTGAAAAATTCGATGAATTTCTTCAAAAAGCCCGTTTTTGGCAGCAGATTTCGCTTACGGCCATACCACGTTGAGAACGCCCGATCTCGTCTGATCTCGGAAGCTAAGCAGGGTCGGGCCTGGTTAGTACTTGGATGGGAGACCGCCTGGGAATACCAGGTGCTGTAAGCATTTTTGGTTTAAAAAAAAAAAAAAAAAAAAAAGAGTCCATGAGATTCTTCAAAAAGCCTGAAATATTCTCTGAGTTTCTTCAACATGCCCGGTCTTGGGAGCAGAGTTTCTTCAGAAGGCCTGAAAAATTCGATGAATTTCTTCAAAAAGCCCGTTTTTGGCAGCAGATTTCGCTTACGGCCATACCACGTTGAGAACGCCCGATCTCGTCTGATCTCGGAAGCTAAGCAGGGTCGGGCCTGGTTAGTACTTGGATGGGAGACCGCCTGGGAATACCAGGTGCTGTAAGCTTTTTAGTTTACTTCACTAATGTTCTAACCTTTTAAATAGCCCGTTTTTGGCAGCAGATTTCGCTTACGGCCATACCACGTTGAGAACGCCCGATCTCGTCTGATCTCGGAAGCTAAGCAGGGTCGGGCCTGGTTAGTACTTGGATGGGAGACAGCCTGGGAATACCAGGTGCTGTAAGCTTTTTAGTTTACTTCACTAATGTTCTAACCTTTTAAATAGCCCGTTTTTGGCAGCAGATTTCGCTTACGGCCATACCACGTTGAGAACGCCCGATCTCGTCTGATCTCGGAAGCTAAGCAGGGTCGGGCCTGGTTAGTACTTGGATGGGAGACCGCCTGGGAATACCAGGTGCTGTAAGCTTTTTAGTTTACTTCACTAATGTTCTAACCTTTTAAATAGCCCGTTTTTGGCAGCAGATTTCGCTTACGGCCATACCACGTTGAGAACGCCCGATCTCGTCTGATCTCGGAAGCTAAGCAGGGTCGGGCCTGGTTAGTACTTGGATGGGAGACCGCCTGGGAATACCAGGTGCTGTAAGCATTTTTGGTTTAAAAAAAAAAAAAAAAAAAAAAAGAGTCCATGAGATTCTTCAAAAAGCCTGAAATATTCTCTGAGTTTCTTCAACATGCCCGGTCTTGGGAGCAGAGTTTCTTCAGAAGGCCTGAAAAATTCGATGAATTTCTTCAAAAAGCCCGTTTTTGGCAGCAGATTTCGCTTACGGCCATACCACGTTGAGAACGCCCGATCTCGTCTGATCTCGGAAGCTAAGCAGGGTCGGGCCTGGTTAGTACTTGGATGGGAGACCGCCTGGGAATACCAGGTGCTGTAAGCATTTTTGGTTTAAAAAAAAAAAAAAAAAAAAAAGAGTCCATGAGATTCTTCAAAAAGCCTGAAATATTCTCTGAGTTTCTTCAACATGCCCGGTCTTGGGAGCAGAGTTTCTTCAGAAGGCCTGAAAAATTCGATGAATTTCTTCAAAAAGCCCGTTTTTGGCAGCAGATTTCGCTTACGGCCATACCACGTTGAGAACGCCCGATCTCGTCTGATCTCGGAAGCTAAGCAGGGTCGGGCCTGGTTAGTACTTGGATGGGAGACAGCCTGGGAATACCAGGTGCTGTAAGCTTTTTAGTTTACTTCACTAATGTTCTAACCTTTTAAATAGCCCGTTTTTGGCAGCAGATTTCGCTTACGGCCATACCACGTTGAGAACGCCCGATCTCGTCTGATCTCGGAAGCTAAGCAGGGTCGGGCCTGGTTAGTACTTGGATGGGAGACCGCCTGGGAATACCAGGTGCTGTAAGCTTTTTAGTTTACTTCACTAATGTTCTAACCTTTTAAATAGCCCGTTTTTGGCAGCAGATTTCGCTTACGGCCATACCACGTTGAGAACGCCCGATCTCGTCTGATCTCGGAAGCTAAGCAGGGTCGGGCCTGGTTAGTACTTGGATGGGAGACCGCCTGGGAATACCAGGTGCTGTAAGCATTTTTGGTTTAAAAAAAAAAAAAAAAAAAAAAGAGTCCATGAGATTCTTCAAAAAGCCTGAAATATTCTCTGAGTTTCTTCAACATGCCCGGTCTTGGGAGCAGAGTTTCTTCAGAAGGCCTGAAAAATTCGATGAATTTCTTCAAAAAGCCCGTTTTTGGCAGCAGATTTCGCTTACGGCCATACCACGTTGAGAACGCCCGATCTCGTCTGATCTCGGAAGCTAAGCAGGGTCGGGCCTGGTTAGTACTTGGATGGGAGACAGCCTGGGAACACCAGGTGCTGTAAGCTTTTTAGTTTACTTCACTAATGTTCTAACCTTTTAAATAGCCCGTTTTTGGCAGCAGATTTCGCTTACGGCCATACCACGTTGAGAACGCCCGATCTCGTCTGATCTCGGAAGCTAAGCAGGGTCGGGCCTGGTTAGTACTTGGATGGGAGACCGCCTGGGAATACCAGGTGCTGTAAGCTTTTTAGTTTACTTCACTAATGTTCTAACCTTTTAAATAGCCCGTTTTTGGCAGCAGATTTCGCTTACGGCCATACCACGTTGAGAACGCCCGATCTCGTCTGATCTCGGAAGCTAAGCAGGGTCGGGCCTGGTTAGTACTTGGATGGGAGACCGCCTGGGAATACCAGGTGCTGTAAGCATTTTTGGTTTAAAAAAAAAAAAAAAAAAAAAAGAGTCCATGAGATTCTTCAAAAAGCCTGAAATATTCTCTGAGTTTCTTCAACATGCCCGGTCTTGGGAGCAGAGTTTCTTCAGAAGGCCTGAAAAATTCGATGAATTTCTTCAAAAAGCCCGTTTTTGGCAGCAGATTTCGCTTACGGCCATACCACGTTGAGAACGCCCGATCTCGTCTGATCTCGGAAGCTAAGCAGGGTCGGGCCTGGTTAGTACTTGGATGGTAGACCGCCTGGGAATACCAGGTGCTGTAAGCTTTTTAGTTTACTTCACTAATGTTCTAACCTTTTAAATAGCCCGTTTTTGGCAGCAGATTTCGCTTACGGCCATACCACGTTGAGAACGCCCGATCTCGTCTGATCTCGGAAGCTAAGCAGGGTCGGGCCTGGTTAGTACTTGGATGGGAGACCGCCTGGGAATACCAGGTGCTGTAAGCATTTTTGGTTTAAAAAAAAAAAAAAAAAAAAAAGAGTCCATGAGATTCTTCAAAAAGCCTGAAATATTCTCTGAGTTTCTTCAACATGCCCGGTCTTGGGAGCAGAGTTTCTTCAGAAGGCCTGAAAAATTCGATGAATTTCTTCAAAAAGCCCGTTTTTGGCAGCAGATTTCGCTTACGGCCATACCACGTTGAGAACGCCCGATCTCGTCTGATCTCGGAAGCTAAGCAGGGTCGGGCCTGGTTAGTACTTGGATGGGAGACCGCCTGGGAATACCAGGTGCTGTAAGCATTTTTGGTTTAAAAAAAAAAAAAAAAAAAAAAGAGTCCATGAGATTCTTCAAAAAGCCTGAAATATTCTCTGAGTTTCTTCAACATGCCCGGTCTTGGGAGCAGAGTTTCTTCAGAAGGCCTGAAAAATTCGATGAATTTCTTCAAAAAGCCCGTTTTTGCCAGCAGATTTCGCTTACGGCCATACCACGTTGAGAACGCCCGATCTCGTCTGATCTCGGAAGCTAAGCAGGGTCGGGCCTGGTTAGTACTTGGATGGGAGACCGCCTGGGAATACCAGGTGCTGTAAGCTTTTTAGTTTACTTCACTAATGTTCTAACCTTTTAAATAGCCCGTTTTTGGCAGCAGATTTCGCTTACGGCCATACCACGTTGAGAACGCCCGATCTCGTCTGATCTCGGAAGCTAAGCAGGGTCGGGCCTGGTTAGTACTTGGATGGGAGACAGCCTGGGAATACCAGGTGCTGTAAGCTTTTTAGTTTACTTCACTAATGTTCTAACCTTTTAAATAGCCCGTTTTTGGCAGCAGATTTCGCTTACGGCCATACCACGTTGAGAACGCCCGATCTCGTCTGATCTCGGAAGCTAAGCAGGGTCGGGCCTGGTTAGTACTTGGATGGGAGACCGCCTGGGAATACCAGGTGCTGTAAGCTTTTTAGTTTACTTCACTAATGTTCTAACCTTTTAAATAGCCCGTTTTTGGCAGCAGATTTCGCTTACGGCCATACCACGTTGAGAACGCCCGATCTCGTCTGATCTCGGAAGCTAAGCAGGGTCGGGCCTGGTTAGTACTTGGATGGGAGACCGCCTGGGAATACCAGGTGCTGTAAGCATTTTTGGTTTAAAAAAAAAAAAAAAAAAAAAAAAGAGTCCATGAGATTCTTCAAAAAGCCTGAAATATTCTCTGAGTTTCTTCAACATGCCCGGTCTTGGGAGCAGAGTTTCTTCAGAAGGCCTGAAAAATTCGATGAATTTCTTCAAAAAGCCCGTTTTTGGCAGCAGATTTCGCTTACGGCCATACCACGTTGAGAACGCCCGATCTCGTCTGATCTCGGAAGCTAAGCAGGGTCGGGCCTGGTTAGTACTTGGATGGGAGACCGCCTGGGAATACCAGGTGCTGTAAGCATTTTTGGTTTAAAAAAAAAAAAAAAAAAAAAAGAGTCCATGAGATTCTTCAAAAAGCCTGAAATATTCTCTGAGTTTCTTCAACATGCCCGGTCTTGGGAGCAGAGTTTCTTCAGAAGGCCTGAAAAATTCGATGAATTTCTTCAAAAAGCCCGTTTTTGCCAGCAGATTTCGCTTACGGCCATACCACGTTGAGAACGCCCGATCTCGTCTGATCTCGGAAGCTAAGCAGGGTCGGGCCTGGTTAGTACTTGGATGGGAGACCGCCTGGGAATACCAGGTGCTGTAAGCTTTTTAGTTTACTTCACTAATGTTCTAACCTTTTAAATAGCCCGTTTTTGGCAGCAGATTTCGCTTACGGCCATACCACGTTGAGAACGCCCGATCTCGTCTGATCTCGGAAGCTAAGCAGGGTCGGGCCTGGTTAGTACTTGGATGGGAGACCGCCTGGGAATACCAGGTGCTGTAAGCATTTTTGGTTTAAAAAAAAAAAAAAAAAAAAAAGAGTCCATGAGATTCTTCAAAAAGCCTGAAATATTCTCTGAGTTTCTTCAACATGCCCGGTCTTGGGAGCAGAGTTTCTTCAGAAGGCCTGAAAAATTCGATGAATTTCTTCAAAAAGCCCGTTTTTGGCAGCAGATTTCGCTTACGGCCATACCACGTTGAGAACGCCCGATCTCGTCTGATCTCGGAAGCTAAGCAGGGTCGGGCCTGGTTAGTACTTGGATGGGAGACCGCCTGGGAATACCAGGTGCTGTAAGCATTTTTGGTTTAAAAAAAAAAAAAAAAAAAAAAGAGTCCATGAGATTCTTCAAAAAGCCTGAAATATTCTCTGAGTTTCTTCAACATGCCCGGTCTTGGGAGCAGAGTTTCTTCAGAAGGCCTGAAAAATTCGATGAATTTCTTCAAAAAGCCCGTTTTTGGCAGCAGATTTCGCTTACGGCCATACCACGTTGAGAACGCCCGATCTCGTCTGATCTCGGAAGCTAAGCAGGGTCGGGCCTGGTTAGTACTTGGATGGGAGACCGCCTGGGAATACCAGGTGCTGTAAGCATTTTTGGTTTAAAAAAAAAAAAAAAAAAAAAAGAGTCCATGAGATTCTTCAAAAAGCCTGAAATATTCTCTGAGTTTCTTCAACATGCCCGGTCTTGGGAGCAGAGTTTCTTCAGAAGGCCTGAAAAATTCGATGAATTTCTTCAAAAAGCCCGTTTTTGCCAGCAGATTTCGCTTACGGCCATACCACGTTGAGAACGCCCGATCTCGTCTGATCTCGGAAGCTAAGCAGGGTCGGGCCTGGTTAGTACTTGGATGGGAGACCGCCTGGGAATACCAGGTGCTGTAAGCTTTTTAGTTTACTTCACTAATGTTCTAACCTTTTAAATAGCCCGTTTTTGGCAGCAGATTTCGCTTACGGCCATACCACGTTGAGAACGCCCGATCTCGTCTGATCTCGGAAGCTAAGCAGGGTCGGGCCTGGTTAGTACTTGGATGGGAGACAGCCTGGGAATACCAGGTGCTGTAAGCTTTTTAGTTTACTTCACTAATGTTCTAACCTTTTAAATAGCCCGTTTTTGGCAGCAGATTTCGCTTACGGCCATACCACGTTGAGAACGCCCGATCTCGTCTGATCTCGGAAGCTAAGCAGGGTCGGGCCTGGTTAGTACTTGGATGGGAGACCGCCTGGGAATACCAGGTGCTGTAAGCTTTTTAGTTTACTTCACTAATGTTCTAACCTTTTAAATAGCCCGTTTTTGGCAGCAGATTTCGCTTACGGCCATACCACGTTGAGAACGCCCGATCTCGTCTGATCTCGGAAGCTAAGCAGGGTCGGGCCTGGTTAGTACTTGGATGGGAGACCGCCTGGGAATACCAGGTGCTGTAAGCATTTTTGGTTTAAAAAAAAAAAAAAAAAAAAAAAAGAGTCCATGAGATTCTTCAAAAAGCCTGAAATATTCTCTGAGTTTCTTCAACATGCCCGGTCTTGGGAGCAGAGTTTCTTCAGAAGGCCTGAAAAATTCGATGAATTTCTTCAAAAAGCCCGTTTTTGGCAGCAGATTTCGCTTACGGCCATACCACGTTGAGAACGCCCGATCTCGTCTGATCTCGGAAGCTAAGCAGGGTCGGGCCTGGTTAGTACTTGGATGGGAGACCGCCTGGGAATACCAGGTGCTGTAAGCATTTTTGGTTTAAAAAAAAAAAAAAAAAAAAAAGAGTCCATGAGATTCTTCAAAAAGCCTGAAATATTCTCTGAGTTTCTTCAACATGCCCGGTCTTGGGAGCAGAGTTTCTTCAGAAGGCCTGAAAAATTCGATGAATTTCTTCAAAAAGCCCGTTTTTGCCAGCAGATTTCGCTTACGGCCATACCACGTTGAGAACGCCCGATCTCGTCTGATCTCGGAAGCTAAGCAGGGTCGGGCCTGGTTAGTACTTGGATGGGAGACCGCCTGGGAATACCAGGTGCTGTAAGCATTTTTGGTTTAAAAAAAAAAAAAAAAAAAAAAGAGTCCATGAGATTCTTCAAAAAGCCTGAAATATTCTCTGAGTTTCTTCAACATGCCCGGTCTTGGGAGCAGAGTTTCTTCAGAAGGCCTGAAAAATTCGATGAATTTCTTCAAAAAGCCCGTTTTTGCCAGCAGATTTCGCTTACGGCCATACCACGTTGAGAACGCCCGATCTCGTCTGATCTCGGAAGCTAAGCAGGGTCGGGCCTGGTTAGTACTTGGATGGGAGACCGCCTGGGAATACCAGGTGCTGTAAGCTTTTTAGTTTACTTCACTAATGTTCTAACCTTTTAAATAGCCCGTTTTTGGCAGCAGATTTCGCTTACGGCCATACCACGTTGAGAACGCCCGATCTCGTCTGATCTCGGAAGCTAAGCAGGGTCGGGCCTGGTTAGTACTTGGATGGGAGACAGCCTGGGAATACCAGGTGCTGTAAGCTTTTTAGTTTACTTCACTAATGTTCTAACCTTTTAAATAGCCCGTTTTTGGCAGCAGATTTCGCTTACGGCCATACCACGTTGAGAACGCCCGATCTCGTCTGATCTCGGAAGCTAAGCAGGGTCGGGCCTGGTTAGTACTTGGATGGGAGACCGCCTGGGAATACCAGGTGCTGTAAGCTTTTTAGTTTACTTCACTAATGTTCTAACCTTTTAAATAGCCCGTTTTTGGCAGCAGATTTCGCTTACGGCCATACCACGTTGAGAACGCCCGATCTCGTCTGATCTCGGAAGCTAAGCAGGGTCGGGCCTGGTTAGTACTTGGATGGGAGACCGCCTGGGAATACCAGGTGCTGT
>CM038621.1:397500-442500 GCA_021554675.1 Leuciscus idus | reverse complement strand
CGCCCGATCTCGTCTGATCTCGGAAGCTAAGCAGGGTCGGGCCTGGTTAGTACTTGGATGGGAGACCGCCTGGGAATACCAGGTGCTGTAAGCATTTTTGGTTTAAAAAAAAAAAAAAAAAAAAAAGAGTCCATGAGATTCTTCAAAAAGCCTGAAATATTCTCTGAGTTTCTTCAACATGCCCGGTCTTGGGAGCAGAGTTTCTTCAGAAGGCCTGAAAAATTCGATGAATTTCTTCAAAAAGCCCGTTTTTGGCAGCAGATTTCGCTTACGGCCATACCACGTTGAGAACGCCCGATCTCGTCTGATCTCGGAAGCTAAGCAGGGTCGGGCCTGGTTAGTACTTGGATGGTAGACCGCCTGGGAATACCAGGTGCTGTAAGCTTTTTAGTTTACTTCACTAATGTTCTAACCTTTTAAATAGCCCGTTTTTGGCAGCAGATTTCGCTTACGGCCATACCACGTTGAGAACGCCCGATCTCGTCTGATCTCGGAAGCTAAGCAGGGTCGGGCCTGGTTAGTACTTGGATGGGAGACCGCCTGGGAATACCAGGTGCTGTAAGCATTTTTGGTTTAAAAAAAAAAAAAAAAAAAAAAGAGTCCATGAGATTCTTCAAAAAGCCTGAAATATTCTCTGAGTTTCTTCAACATGCCCGGTCTTGGGAGCAGAGTTTCTTCAGAAGGCCTGAAAAATTCGATGAATTTCTTCAAAAAGCCCGTTTTTGGCAGCAGATTTCGCTTACGGCCATACCACGTTGAGAACGCCCGATCTCGTCTGATCTCGGAAGCTAAGCAGGGTCGGGCCTGGTTAGTACTTGGATGGGAGACCGCCTGGGAATACCAGGTGCTGTAAGCATTTTTGGTTTAAAAAAAAAAAAAAAAAAAAGAGTCCATGAGATTCTTCAAAAAGCCTGAAATATTCTCTGAGTTTCTTCAACATGCCCGGTCTTGGGAGCAGAGTTTCTTCAGAAGGCCTGAAAAATTCGATGAATTTCTTCAAAAAGCCCGTTTTTGGCAGCAGATTTCGCTTACGGCCATACCACGTTGAGAACGCCCGATCTCGTCTGATCTCGGAAGCTAAGCAGGGTCGGGCCTGGTTAGTACTTGGATGGGAGACCGCCTGGGAATACCAGGTGCTGTAAGCATTTTTGGTTTAAAAAAAAAAAAAAAAAAAAAAGAGTCCATGAGATTCTTCAAAAAGCCTGAAATATTCTCTGAGTTTCTTCAACATGCCCGGTCTTGGGAGCAGAGTTTCTTCAGAAGGCCTGAAAAATTCGATGAATTTCTTCAAAAAGCCCGTTTTTGGCAGCAGATTTCGCTTACGGCCATACCACGTTGAGAACGCCCGATCTCGTCTGATCTCGGAAGCTAAGCAGGGTCGGGCCTGGTTAGTACTTGGATGGGAGACAGCCTGGGAATACCAGGTGCTGTAAGCTTTTTAGTTTACTTCACTAATGTTCTAACCTTTTAAATAGCCCGTTTTTGGCAGCAGATTTCGCTTACGGCCATACCACGTTGAGAACGCCCGATCTCGTCTGATCTCGGAAGCTAAGCAGGGTCGGGCCTGGTTAGTACTTGGATGGGAGACCGCCTGGGAATACCAGGTGCTGTAAGCTTTTTAGTTTACTTCACTAATGTTCTAACCTTTTAAATAGCCCGTTTTTGGCAGCAAATTTCGCTTTCGGCCATACCACGTTGAGAACGCCCGATCTCGTCTGATCTCGGAAGCTAAGCAGGGTCGGGCCTGGTTAGTACTTGGATGGGAGACAGCCTGGGAATACCAGGTGCTGTAAGCTTTTTAGTTTACTTCACTAATGTTCTAACCTTTTAAATAGCCCGTTTTTGGCAGCAGATTTCGCTTACGGCCATACCACGTTGAGAACGCCCGATCTCGTCTGATCTCGGAAGCTAAGCAGGGTCGGGCCTGGTTAGTACTTGGATGGGAGACCGCCTGGGAATACCAGGTGCTGTAAGCATTTTTGGTTTAAAAAAAAAAAAAAAAAAAAAAGAGTCCATGAGATTCTTCAAAAAGCCTGAAATATTCTCTGAGTTTCTTCAACATGCCCGGTCTTGGGAGCAGAGTTTCTTCAGAAGGCCTGAAAAATTCGATGAATTTCTTCAAAAAGCCCGTTTTTGGCAGCAGATTTCGCTTACGGCCATACCACGTTGAGAACGCCCTATCTCGTCTGATCTCGGAAGCTAAGCAGGGTCGGGCCTGGTTAGTACTTGGATGGGAGACCGCCTGGGAATACCAGGTGCTGTAAGCATTTTTGGTTTAAAAAAAAAAAAAAAAAAAAGAGTCCATGAGATTCTTCAAAAAGCCTGAAATATTCTCTGAGTTTCTTCAACATGCCCGGTCTTGGGAGCAGAGTTTCTTCAGAAGGCCTGAAAAATTCGATGAATTTCTTCAAAAAGCCCGTTTTTGGCAGCAGATTTTGCTTACGGCCATACCACGTTGAGAACGCCCGATCTCGTCTGATCTCGGAAGCTAAGCAGGGTCGGGCCTGGTTAGTACTTGGATGGGAGACCGCCTGGGAATACCAGGTGCTGTAAGCTTTTTAGTTTACTTCACTAATGTTCTAACCTTTTAAATAGCCCGTTTTTGGCAGCAGATTTCGCTTACGGCCATACCACGTTGAGAACGCCCGATCTCGTCTGATCTCGGAAGCTAAGCAGGGTCGGGCCTGGTTAGTACTTGGATGGGAGACCGCCTGGGAATACCAGGTGCTGTAAGCTTTTTAGTTTACTTCACTAATGTTCTAACCTTTTAAATAGCCCGTTTTTGGCAGCAGATTTCGCTTACGGCCATACCACGTTGAGAACGCCCGATCTCGTCTGATCTCGGAAGCTAAGCAGGGTCGGGCCTGGTTAGTACTTGGATGGGAGACCGCCTGGGAATACCAGGTGCTGTAAGCATTTTTGGTTTAAAAAAAAAAAAAAAAAAAAAAGAGTCCATGAGATTCTTCAAAAAGCCTGAAATATTCTCTGAGTTTCTTCAACATGCCCGGTCTTGGGAGCAGAGTTTCTTCAGAAGGCCTGAAAAATTCGATGAATTTCTTCAAAAAGCCCGTTTTTGGCAGCAGATTTCGCTTACGGCCATACCACGTTGAGAACGCCCGATCTCGTCTGATCTCGGAAGCTAAGCAGGGTCGGGCCTGGTTAGTACTTGGATGGGAGACCGCCTGGGAATACCAGGTGCTGTAAGCTTTTTAGTTTACTTCACTAATGTTCTAACCTTTTAAATAGCCCGTTTTTGGCAGCAGATTTCGCTTACGGCCATACCACGTTGAGAACGCCCGATCTCGTCTGATCTCGGAAGCTAAGCAGGGTCGGGCCTGGTTAGTACTTGGATGGGAGACAGCCTGGGAATACCAGGTGCTGTAAGCTTTTTAGTTTACTTCACTAATGTTCTAACCTTTTAAATAGCCCGTTTTTGGCAGCAGATTTCGCTTACGGCCATACCACGTTGAGAACGCCCGATCTCGTCTGATCTCGGAAGCTAAGCAGGGTCGGGCCTGGTTAGTACTTGGATGGGAGACCGCCTGGGAATACCAGGTGCTGTAAGCTTTTTAGTTTACTTCACTAATGTTCTAACCTTTTAAATAGCCCGTTTTTGGCAGCAGATTTCGCTTACGGCCATACCACGTTGAGAACGCCCGATCTCGTCTGATCTCGGAAGCTAAGCAGGGTCGGGCCTGGTTAGTACTTGGATGGGAGACCGCCTGGGAATACCAGGTGCTGTAAGCATTTTTGGTTTAAAAAAAAAAAAAAAAAAAAAAGAGTCCATGAGATTCTTCAAAAAGCCTGAAATATTCTCTGAGTTTCTTCAACATGCCCGGTCTTGGGAGCAGAGTTTCTTCAGAAGGCCTGAAAAATTCGATGAATTTCTTCAAAAAGCCCGTTTTTGGCAGCAGATTTCGCTTACGGCCATACCACGTTGAGAACGCCCGATCTCGTCTGATCTCGGAAGCTAAGCAGGGTCGGGCCTGGTTAGTACTTGGATGGTAGACCGCCTGGGAATACCAGGTGCTGTAAGCTTTTTAGTTTACTTCACTAATGTTCTAACCTTTTAAATAGCCCGTTTTTGGCAGCAGATTTCGCTTACGGCCATACCACGTTGAGAACGCCCGATCTCGTCTGATCTCGGAAGCTAAGCAGGGTCGGGCCTGGTTAGTACTTGGATGGGAGACCGCCTGGGAATACCAGGTGCTGTAAGCATTTTTGGTTTAAAAAAAAAAAAAAAAAGAGTCCATGAGATTCTTCAAAAAGTCTGAAATATTCTCTGAGTTTCTTCAACATGCCCGGTCTTGGGAGCAGAGTTTCTTCAGAAGGCCTGAAAAATTCGATGAATTTCTTCAAAAAGCCCGTTTTTGGCAGCAGATTTCGCTTACGGCCATACCACGTTGAGAACGCCCGATCTCGTCTGATCTCGGAAGCTAAGCAGGGTCGGGCCTGGTTAGTACTTGGATGGGAGACCGCCTGGGAATACCAGGTGCTGTAAGCATTTTTGGTTTAAAAAAAAAAAAAAAAAAAAAGAGTCCATGAGATTCTTCAAAAAGCCTGAAATATTCTCTGAGTTTCTTCAACATGCCCGGTCTTGGGAGCAGAGTTTCTTCAGAAGGCCTGAAAAATTCGATGAATTTCTTCAAAAAGCCCGTTTTTGGCAGCAGATTTCGCTTACGGCCATACCACGTTGAGAACGCCCGATCTCGTCTGATCTCGGAAGCTAAGCAGGGTCGGGCCTGGTTAGTACTTGGATGGGAGACCGCCTGGGAATACCAGGTGCTGTAAGCATTTTTGGTTTAAAAAAAAAAAAAAAAAAAAAAGAGTCCATGAGATTCTTCAAAAAGCCTGAAATATTCTCTGAGTTTCTTCAACATGCCCGGTCTTGGGAGCAGAGTTTCTTCAGAAGGCCTGAAAAATTCGATGAATTTCTTCAAAAAGCCCGTTTTTGGCAGCAGATTTCGCTTACGGCCATACCACGTTGAGAACGCCCTATCTCGTCTGATCTCGGAAGCTAAGCAGGGTCGGGCCTGGTTAGTACTTGGATGGGAGACCGCCTGGGAATACCAGGTGCTGTAAGCATTTTTGGTTTAAAAAAAAAAAAAAAAAAAAGAGTCCATGAGATTCTTCAAAAAGCCTGAAATATTCTCTGAGTTTCTTCAACATGCCCGGTCTTGGGAGCAGAGTTTCTTCAGAAGGCCTGAAAAATTCGATGAATTTCTTCAAAAAGCCCGTTTTTGGCAGCAGATTTTGCTTACGGCCATACCACGTTGAGAACGCCCGATCTCGTCTGATCTCGGAAGCTAAGCAGGGTCGGGCCTGGTTAGTACTTGGATGGGAGACCGCCTGGGAATACCAGGTGCTGTAAGCTTTTTAGTTTACTTCACTAATGTTCTAACCTTTTAAATAGCCCGTTTTTGGCAGCAGATTTCGCTTACGGCCATACCACGTTGAGAACGCCCGATCTCGTCTGATCTCGGAAGCTAAGCAGGGTCGGGCCTGGTTAGTACTTGGATGGGAGACCGCCTGGGAATACCAGGTGCTGTAAGCTTTTTAGTTTACTTCACTAATGTTCTAACCTTTTAAATAGCCCGTTTTTGGCAGCAGATTTCGCTTACGGCCATACCACGTTGAGAACGCCCGATCTCGTCTGATCTCGGAAGCTAAGCAGGGTCGGGCCTGGTTAGTACTTGGATGGGAGACCGCCTGGGAATACCAGGTGCTGTAAGCATTTTTGGTTTAAAAAAAAAAAAAAAAAAAAAAGAGTCCATGAGATTCTTCAAAAAGCCTGAAATATTCTCTGAGTTTCTTCAACATGCCCGGTCTTGGGAGCAGAGTTTCTTCAGAAGGCCTGAAAAATTCGATGAATTTCTTCAAAAAGCCCGTTTTTGGCAGCAGATTTCGCTTACGGCCATACCACGTTGAGAACGCCCTATCTCGTCTGATCTCGGAAGCTAAGCAGGGTCGGGCCTGGTTAGTACTTGGATGGGAGACCGCCTGGGAATACCAGGTGCTGTAAGCATTTTTGGTTTAAAAAAAAAAAAAAAAAAAAGAGTCCATGAGATTCTTCAAAAAGCCTGAAATATTCTCTGAGTTTCTTCAACATGCCCGGTCTTGGGAGCAGAGTTTCTTCAGAAGGCCTGAAAAATTCGATGAATTTCTTCAAAAAGCCCGTTTTTGGCAGCAGATTTTGCTTACGGCCATACCACGTTGAGAACGCCCGATCTCGTCTGATCTCGGAAGCTAAGCAGGGTCGGGCCTGGTTAGTACTTGGATGGGAGACCGCCTGGGAATACCAGGTGCTGTAAGCTTTTTAGTTTACTTCACTAATGTTCTAACCTTTTAAATAGCCCGTTTTTGGCAGCAGATTTCGCTTACGGCCATACCACGTTGAGAACGCCCGATCTCGTCTGATCTCGGAAGCTAAGCAGGGTCGGGCCTGGTTAGTACTTGGATGGGAGACCGCCTGGGAATACCAGGTGCTGTAAGCATTTTTGGTTTAAAAAAAAAAAAAAAAAAAAAAGAGTCCATGAGATTCTTCAAAAAGCCTGAAATATTCTCTGAGTTTCTTCAACATGCCCGGTCTTGGGAGCAGAGTTTCTTCAGAAGGCCTGAAAAATTCGATGAATTTCTTCAAAAAGCCCGTTTTTGGCAGCAGATTTCGCTTACGGCCATACCACGTTGAGAACGCCCGATCTCGTCTGATCTCGGAAGCTAAGCAGGGTCGGGCCTGGTTAGTACTTGGATGGTAGACCGCCTGGGAATACCAGGTGCTGTAAGCTTTTTAGTTTACTTCACTAATGTTCTAACCTTTTAAATAGCCCGTTTTTGGCAGCAGATTTCGCTTACGGCCATACCACGTTGAGAACGCCCGATCTCGTCTGATCTCGGAAGCTAAGCAGGGTCGGGCCTGGTTAGTACTTGGATGGGAGACCGCCTGGGAATACCAGGTGCTGTAAGCATTTTTGGTTTAAAAAAAAAAAAAAAAAAAAAAGAGTCCATGAGATTCTTCAAAAAGTCTGAAATATTCTCTGAGTTTCTTCAACATGCCCGGTCTTGGGAGCAGAGTTTCTTCAGAAGGCCTGAAAAATTCGATGAATTTCTTCAAAAAGCCCGTTTTTGGCAGCAGATTTCGCTTACGGCCATACCACGTTGAGAACGCCCGATCTCGTCTGATCTCGGAAGCTAAGCAGGGTCGGGCCTGGTTAGTACTTGGATGGGAGACCGCCTGGGAATACCAGGTGCTGTAAGCATTTTTGGTTTAAAAAAAAAAAAAAAAAAAAGAGTCCATGAGATTCTTCAAAAAGCCTGAAATATTCTCTGAGTTTCTTCAACATGCCCGGTCTTGGGAGCAGAGTTTCTTCAGAAGGCCTGAAAAATTCGATGAATTTCTTCAAAAAGCCCGTTTTTGGCAGCAGATTTCGCTTACGGCCATACCACGTTGAGAACGCCCGATCTCGTCTGATCTCGGAAGCTAAGCAGGGTCGGGCCTGGTTAGTACTTGGATGGGAGACCGCCTGGGAATACCAGGTGCTGTAAGCATTTTTGGTTTAAAAAAAAAAAAAAAAAAAAAAAGAGTCCATGAGATTCTTCAAAAAGCCTGAAATATTCTCTGAGTTTCTTCAACATGCCCGGTCTTGGGAGCAGAGTTTCTTCAGAAGGCCTGAAAAATTCGATGAATTTCTTCAAAAAGCCCGTTTTTGGCAGCAGATTTCGCTTACGGCCATACCACGTTGAGAACGCCCGATCTCGTCTGATCTCGGAAGCTAAGCAGGGTCGGGCCTGGTTAGTACTTGGATGGGAGACAGCCTGGGAATACCAGGTGCTGTAAGCTTTTTAGTTTACTTCACTAATGTTCTAACCTTTTAAATAGCCCGTTTTTGGCAGCAGATTTCGCTTACGGCCATACCACGTTGAGAACGCCCGATCTCGTCTGATCTCGGAAGCTAAGCAGGGTCGGGCCTGGTTAGTACTTGGATGGGAGACCGCCTGGGAATACCAGGTGCTGTAAGCTTTTTAGTTTACTTCACTAATGTTCTAACCTTTTAAATAGCCCGTTTTTGGCAGCAAATTTCGCTTTCGGCCATACCACGTTGAGAACGCCCGATCTCGTCTGATCTCGGAAGCTAAGCAGGGTCGGGCCTGGTTAGTACTTGGATGGGAGACAGCCTGGGAATACCAGGTGCTGTAAGCTTTTTAGTTTACTTCACTAATGTTCTAACCTTTTAAATAGCCCGTTTTTGGCAGCAGATTTCGCTTACGGCCATACCACGTTGAGAACGCCCGATCTCGTCTGATCTCGGAAGCTAAGCAGGGTCGGGCCTGGTTAGTACTTGGATGGGAGACCGCCTGGGAATACCAGGTGCTGTAAGCATTTTTGGTTTAAAAAAAAAAAAAAAAAAAAAAGAGTCCATGAGATTCTTCAAAAAGCCTGAAATATTCTCTGAGTTTCTTCAACATGCCCGGTCTTGGGAGCAGAGTTTCTTCAGAAGGCCTGAAAAATTCGATGAATTTCTTCAAAAAGCCCGTTTTTGGCAGCAGATTTCGCTTACGGCCATACCACGTTGAGAACGCCCTATCTCGTCTGATCTCGGAAGCTAAGCAGGGTCGGGCCTGGTTAGTACTTGGATGGGAGACCGCCTGGGAATACCAGGTGCTGTAAGCATTTTTGGTTTAAAAAAAAAAAAAAAAAAAAGAGTCCATGAGATTCTTCAAAAAGCCTGAAATATTCTCTGAGTTTCTTCAACATGCCCGGTCTTGGGAGCAGAGTTTCTTCAGAAGGCCTGAAAAATTCGATGAATTTCTTCAAAAAGCCCGTTTTTGGCAGCAGATTTTGCTTACGGCCATACCACGTTGAGAACGCCCGATCTCGTCTGATCTCGGAAGCTAAGCAGGGTCGGGCCTGGTTAGTACTTGGATGGGAGACCGCCTGGGAATACCAGGTGCTGTAAGCTTTTTAGTTTACTTCACTAATGTTCTAACCTTTTAAATAGCCCGTTTTTGGCAGCAGATTTCGCTTACGGCCATACCACGTTGAGAACGCCCGATCTCGTCTGATCTCGGAAGCTAAGCAGGGTCGGGCCTGGTTAGTACTTGGATGGGAGACCGCCTGGGAATACCAGGTGCTGTAAGCTTTTTAGTTTACTTCACTAATGTTCTAACCTTTTAAATAGCCCGTTTTTGGCAGCAGATTTCGCTTACGGCCATACCACGTTGAGAACGCCCGATCTCGTCTGATCTCGGAAGCTAAGCAGGGTCGGGCCTGGTTAGTACTTGGATGGGAGACCGCCTGGGAATACCAGGTGCTGTAAGCATTTTTGGTTTAAAAAAAAAAAAAAAAAAAAAAGAGTCCATGAGATTCTTCAAAAAGCCTGAAATATTCTCTGAGTTTCTTCAACATGCCCGGTCTTGGGAGCAGAGTTTCTTCAGAAGGCCTGAAAAATTCGATGAATTTCTTCAAAAAGCCCGTTTTTGGCAGCAGATTTCGCTTACGGCCATACCACGTTGAGAACGCCCGATCTCGTCTGATCTCGGAAGCTAAGCAGGGTCGGGCCTGGTTAGTACTTGGATGGGAGACCGCCTGGGAATACCAGGTGCTGTAAGCTTTTTAGTTTACTTCACTAATGTTCTAACCTTTTAAATAGCCCGTTTTTGGCAGCAGATTTCGCTTACGGCCATACCACGTTGAGAACGCCCGATCTCGTCTGATCTCGGAAGCTAAGCAGGGTCGGGCCTGGTTAGTACTTGGATGGGAGACAGCCTGGGAATACCAGGTGCTGTAAGCTTTTTAGTTTACTTCACTAATGTTCTAACCTTTTAAATAGCCCGTTTTTGGCAGCAGATTTCGCTTACGGCCATACCACGTTGAGAACGCCCGATCTCGTCTGATCTCGGAAGCTAAGCAGGGTCGGGCCTGGTTAGTACTTGGATGGGAGACCGCCTGGGAATACCAGGTGCTGTAAGCTTTTTAGTTTACTTCACTAATGTTCTAACCTTTTAAATAGCCCGTTTTTGGCAGCAGATTTCGCTTACGGCCATACCACGTTGAGAACGCCCGATCTCGTCTGATCTCGGAAGCTAAGCAGGGTCGGGCCTGGTTAGTACTTGGATGGGAGACCGCCTGGGAATACCAGGTGCTGTAAGCATTTTTGGTTTAAAAAAAAAAAAAAAAAAAAAAGAGTCCATGAGATTCTTCAAAAAGCCTGAAATATTCTCTGAGTTTCTTCAACATGCCCGGTCTTGGGAGCAGAGTTTCTTCAGAAGGCCTGAAAAATTCGATGAATTTCTTCAAAAAGCCCGTTTTTGGCAGCAGATTTCGCTTACGGCCATACCACGTTGAGAACGCCCGATCTCGTCTGATCTCGGAAGCTAAGCAGGGTCGGGCCTGGTTAGTACTTGGATGGTAGACCGCCTGGGAATACCAGGTGCTGTAAGCTTTTTAGTTTACTTCACTAATGTTCTAACCTTTTAAATAGCCCGTTTTTGGCAGCAGATTTCGCTTACGGCCATACCACGTTGAGAACGCCCGATCTCGTCTGATCTCGGAAGCTAAGCAGGGTCGGGCCTGGTTAGTACTTGGATGGGAGACCGCCTGGGAATACCAGGTGCTGTAAGCATTTTTGGTTTAAAAAAAAAAAAAAAAAAAAAAGAGTCCATGAGATTCTTCAAAAAGCCTGAAATATTCTCTGAGTTTCTTCAACATGCCCGGTCTTGGGAGCAGAGTTTCTTCAGAAGGCCTGAAAAATTCGATGAATTTCTTCAAAAAGCCCGTTTTTGGCAGCAGATTTCGCTTACGGCCATACCACGTTGAGAACGCCCGATCTCGTCTGATCTCGGAAGCTAAGCAGGGTCGGGCCTGGTTAGTACTTGGATGGGAGACCGCCTGGGAATACCAGGTGCTGTAAGCATTTTTGGTTTAAAAAAAAAAAAAAAAAAAAAAAAGAGTCCATGAGATTCTTCAAAAAGCCTGAAATATTCTCTGAGTTTCTTCAACATGCCCGGTCTTGGGAGCAGAGTTTCTTCAGAAGGCCTGAAAAATTCGATGAATTTCTTCAAAAAGCCCGTTTTTGGCAGCAGATTTCGCTTACGGCCATACCACGTTGAGAACGCCCGATCTCGTCTGATCTCGGAAGCTAAGCAGGGTCGGGCCTGGTTAGTACTTGGATGGGAGACAGCCTGGGAATACCAGGTGCTGTAAGCTTTTTAGTTTACTTCACTAATGTTCTAACCTTTTAAATAGCCCGTTTTTGGCAGCAGATTTCGCTTACGGCCATACCACGTTGAGAACGCCCGATCTCGTCTGATCTCGGAAGCTAAGCAGGGTCGGGCCTGGTTAGTACTTGGATGGGAGACCGCCTGGGAATACCAGGTGCTGTAAGCTTTTTAGTTTACTTCACTAATGTTCTAACCTTTTAAATAGCCCGTTTTTGGCAGCAAATTTCGCTTTCGGCCATACCACGTTGAGAACGCCCGATCTCGTCTGATCTCGGAAGCTAAGCAGGGTCGGGCCTGGTTAGTACTTGGATGGGAGACAGCCTGGGAATACCAGGTGCTGTAAGCTTTTTAGTTTACTTCACTAATGTTCTAACCTTTTAAATAGCCCGTTTTTGGCAGCAGATTTCGCTTACGGCCATACCACGTTGAGAACGCCCGATCTCGTCTGATCTCGGAAGCTAAGCAGGGTCGGGCCTGGTTAGTACTTGGATGGGAGACCGCCTGGGAATACCAGGTGCTGTAAGCATTTTTGGTTTAAAAAAAAAAAAAAAAAAAAAAGAGTCCATGAGATTCTTCAAAAAGCCTGAAATATTCTCTGAGTTTCTTCAACATGCCCGGTCTTGGGAGCAGAGTTTCTTCAGAAGGCCTGAAAAATTCGATGAATTTCTTCAAAAAGCCCGTTTTTGGCAGCAGATTTCGCTTACGGCCATACCACGTTGAGAACGCCCTATCTCGTCTGATCTCGGAAGCTAAGCAGGGTCGGGCCTGGTTAGTACTTGGATGGGAGACCGCCTGGGAATACCAGGTGCTGTAAGCATTTTTGGTTTAAAAAAAAAAAAAAAAAAAAGAGTCCATGAGATTCTTCAAAAAGCCTGAAATATTCTCTGAGTTTCTTCAACATGCCCGGTCTTGGGAGCAGAGTTTCTTCAGAAGGCCTGAAAAATTCGATGAATTTCTTCAAAAAGCCCGTTTTTGGCAGCAGATTTTGCTTACGGCCATACCACGTTGAGAACGCCCGATCTCGTCTGATCTCGGAAGCTAAGCAGGGTCGGGCCTGGTTAGTACTTGGATGGGAGACCGCCTGGGAATACCAGGTGCTGTAAGCTTTTTAGTTTACTTCACTAATGTTCTAACCTTTTAAATAGCCCGTTTTTGGCAGCAGATTTCGCTTACGGCCATACCACGTTGAGAACGCCCGATCTCGTCTGATCTCGGAAGCTAAGCAGGGTCGGGCCTGGTTAGTACTTGGATGGGAGACCGCCTGGGAATACCAGGTGCTGTAAGCTTTTTAGTTTACTTCACTAATGTTCTAACCTTTTAAATAGCCCGTTTTTGGCAGCAGATTTCGCTTACGGCCATACCACGTTGAGAACGCCCGATCTCGTCTGATCTCGGAAGCTAAGCAGGGTCGGGCCTGGTTAGTACTTGGATGGGAGACCGCCTGGGAATACCAGGTGCTGTAAGCATTTTTGGTTTAAAAAAAAAAAAAAAAAAAAAAGAGTCCATGAGATTCTTCAAAAAGCCTGAAATATTCTCTGAGTTTCTTCAACATGCCCGGTCTTGGGAGCAGAGTTTCTTCAGAAGGCCTGAAAAATTCGATGAATTTCTTCAAAAAGCCCGTTTTTGGCAGCAGATTTCGCTTACGGCCATACCACGTTGAGAACGCCCGATCTCGTCTGATCTCGGAAGCTAAGCAGGGTCGGGCCTGGTTAGTACTTGGATGGGAGACCGCCTGGGAATACCAGGTGCTGTAAGCTTTTTAGTTTACTTCACTAATGTTCTAACCTTTTAAATAGCCCGTTTTTGGCAGCAGATTTCGCTTACGGCCATACCACGTTGAGAACGCCCGATCTCGTCTGATCTCGGAAGCTAAGCAGGGTCGGGCCTGGTTAGTACTTGGATGGGAGACAGCCTGGGAATACCAGGTGCTGTAAGCTTTTTAGTTTACTTCACTAATGTTCTAACCTTTTAAATAGCCCGTTTTTGGCAGCAGATTTCGCTTACGGCCATACCACGTTGAGAACGCCCGATCTCGTCTGATCTCGGAAGCTAAGCAGGGTCGGGCCTGGTTAGTACTTGGATGGGAGACCGCCTGGGAATACCAGGTGCTGTAAGCTTTTTAGTTTACTTCACTAATGTTCTAACCTTTTAAATAGCCCGTTTTTGGCAGCAGATTTCGCTTACGGCCATACCACGTTGAGAACGCCCGATCTCGTCTGATCTCGGAAGCTAAGCAGGGTCGGGCCTGGTTAGTACTTGGATGGGAGACCGCCTGGGAATACCAGGTGCTGTAAGCATTTTTGGTTTAAAAAAAAAAAAAAAAAAAAAAGAGTCCATGAGATTCTTCAAAAAGCCTGAAATATTCTCTGAGTTTCTTCAACATGCCCGGTCTTGGGAGCAGAGTTTCTTCAGAAGGCCTGAAAAATTCGATGAATTTCTTCAAAAAGCCCGTTTTTGGCAGCAGATTTCGCTTACGGCCATACCACGTTGAGAACGCCCGATCTCGTCTGATCTCGGAAGCTAAGCAGGGTCGGGCCTGGTTAGTACTTGGATGGTAGACCGCCTGGGAATACCAGGTGCTGTAAGCTTTTTAGTTTACTTCACTAATGTTCTAACCTTTTAAATAGCCCGTTTTTGGCAGCAGATTTCGCTTACGGCCATACCACGTTGAGAACGCCCGATCTCGTCTGATCTCGGAAGCTAAGCAGGGTCGGGCCTGGTTAGTACTTGGATGGGAGACCGCCTGGGAATACCAGGTGCTGTAAGCATTTTTGGTTTAAAAAAAAAAAAAAAAAAAAAAGAGTCCATGAGATTCTTCAAAAAGCCTGAAATATTCTCTGAGTTTCTTCAACATGCCCGGTCTTGGGAGCAGAGTTTCTTCAGAAGGCCTGAAAAATTCGATGAATTTCTTCAAAAAGCCCGTTTTTGGCAGCAGATTTCGCTTACGGCCATACCACGTTGAGAACGCCCTATCTCGTCTGATCTCGGAAGCTAAGCAGGGTCGGGCCTGGTTAGTACTTGGATGGGAGACCGCCTGGGAATACCAGGTGCTGTAAGCATTTTTGGTTTAAAAAAAAAAAAAAAAAAAAAAGAGTCCATGAGATTCTTCAAAAAGCCTGAAATATTCTCTGAGTTTCTTCAACATGCCCGGTCTTGGGAGCAGAGTTTCTTCAGAAGGCCTGAAAAATTCGATGAATTTCTTCAAAAAGCCCGTTTTTGGCAGCAGATTTCGCTTACGGCCATACCACGTTGAGAACGGCCGATCTCGTCTGATCTCGGAAGCTAAGCAGGGTCGGGCCTGGTTAGTACTTGGATGGTAGACCGCCTGGGAATACCAGGTGCTGTAAGCTTTTTAGTTTACTTCACTAATGTTCTAACCTTTTAAATAGCCCGTTTTTGGCAGCAGATTTCGCTTACGGCCATACCACGTTGAGAACGCCCGATCTCGTCTGATCTCGGAAGCTAAGCAGGGTCGGGCCTGGTTAGTACTTGGATGGGAGACCGCCTGGGAATACCAGGTGCTGTAAGCTTTTTAGTTTACTTCACTAATGTTCTAACCTTTTAAATAGCCCGTTTTTGGCAGCAAATTTCGCTTTCGGCCATACCACGTTGAGAACGCCCGATCTCGTCTGATCTCGGAAGCTAAGCAGGGTCGGGCCTGGTTAGTACTTGGATGGGAGACAGCCTGGGAATACCAGGTGCTGTAAGCTTTTTAGTTTACTTCACTAATGTTCTAACCTTTTAAATAGCCCGTTTTTGGCAGCAGATTTCGCTTACGGCCATACCACGTTGAGAACGCCCGATCTCGTCTGATCTCGGAAGCTAAGCAGGGTCGGGCCTGGTTAGTACTTGGATGGGAGACCGCCTGGGAATACCAGGTGCTGTAAGCATTTTTGGTTTAAAAAAAAAAAAAAAAAAAAAAGAGTCCATGAGATTCTTCAAAAAGCCTGAAATATTCTCTGAGTTTCTTCAACATGCCCGGTCTTGGGAGCAGAGTTTCTTCAGAAGGCCTGAAAAATTCGATGAATTTCTTCAAAAAGCCCGTTTTTGGCAGCAGATTTCGCTTA
Source organism: Leuciscus idus (assembly GCA_021554675.1). Classification (NCBI taxonomy): domain Eukaryota; kingdom Metazoa; phylum Chordata; class Actinopteri; order Cypriniformes; family Leuciscidae; genus Leuciscus; species Leuciscus idus. The sequence continues at coordinate 427,216 of CM038621.1, read as the reverse complement.
CGGCCATACCACGTTGAGAACGCCCGATCTCGTCTGATCTCGGAAGCTAAGCAGGGTCGGGCCTGGTTAGTACTTGGATGGGAGACCGCCTGGGAATACCAGGTGCTGTAAGCTTTTTAGTTTACTTCACTAATGTTCTAACCTTTTAAATAGCCCGTTTTTGGCAGCAGATTTCGCTTACGGCCATACCACGTTGAGAACGCCCGATCTCGTCTGATCTCGGAAGCTAAGCAGGGTCGGGCCTGGTTAGTACTTGGATGGGAGACCGCCTGGGAATACCAGGTGCTGTAAGCTTTTTAGTTTACTTCACTAATGTTCTAACCTTTTAAATAGCCCGTTTTTGGCAGCAGATTTCGCTTACGGCCATACCACGTTGAGAACGCCCGATCTCGTCTGATCTCGGAAGCTAAGCAGGGTCGGGCCTGGTTAGTACTTGGATGGGAGACCGCCTGGGAATACCAGGTGCTGTAAGCATTTTTGGTTTAAAAAAAAAAAAAAAAAAAGAGTCCATGAGATTCTTCAAAAAGCCTGAAATATTCTCTGAGTTTCTTCAACATGCCCGGTCTTGGGAGCAGAGTTTCTTCAGAAGGCCTGAAAAATTCGATGAATTTCTTCAAAAAGCCCGTTTTTGGCTGCAGATTTCGCTTACGGCCATACCACGTTGAGAACGCCCGATCTCGTCTGATCTCGGAAGCTAAGCAGGGTCGGGCCTGGTTAGTACTTGGATGGGAGACCGCCTGGGAATACCAGGTGCTGTAAGCTTTTTAGTTTACTTCACTAATGTTCTAACCTTTTAAATAGCCCGTTTTTGGCAGCAGATTTCGCTTACGGCCATACCACGTTGAGAACGCCCGATCTCGTCTGATCTCGGAAGCTAAGCAGGGTCGGGCCTGGTTAGTACTTGGATGGGAGACCGCCTGGGAATACCAGGTGCTGTAAGCTTTTTAGTTTACTTCACTAATGTTCTAACCTTTTAAATAGCCCGTTTTTGGCAGCAGATTTCGCTTACGGCCATACCACGTTGAGAACGCCCGATCTCGTCTGATCTCGGAAGCTAAGCAGGGTCGGGCCTGGTTAGTACTTGGATGGGAGACCGCCTGGGAATACCAGGTGCTGTAAGCTTTTTAGTTTACTTCACTAATGTTCTAACCTTTTAAATAGCCCGTTTTTGGCAGCAGATTTCGCTTACGGCCATACCACGTTGAGAACGCCCGATCTCGTCTGATCTCGGAAGCTAAGCAGGGTCGGGCCTGGTTAGTACTTGGATGGGAGACCGCCTGGGAATACCAGGTGCTGTAAGCATTTTTGGTTTAAAAAAAAAAAAAAAAAAAAAAGAGTCCATGAGATTCTTCAAAAAGCCTGAAATATTCTCTGAGTTTCTTCAACATGCCCGGTCTTGGGAGCAGAGTTTCTTCAGAAGGCCTGAAAAATTCGATGAATTTCTTCAAAAAGCCCGTTTTTGGCAGCAGATTTCGCTTACGGCCATACCACGTTGAGAACGCCCGATCTCGTCTGATCTCGGAAGCTAAGCAGGGTCGGGCCTGGTTAGTACTTGGATGGGAGACCGCCTGGGAATACCAGGTGCTGTAAGCTTTTTAGTTTACTTCACTAATGTTCTAACCTTTTAAATAGCCCGTTTTTGGCAGCAGATTTCGCTTACGGCCATACCACGTTGAGAACGCCCGATCTCGTCTGATCTCGGAAGCTAAGCAGGGTCGGGCCTGGTTAGTACTTGGATGGGAGACCGCCTGGGAATACCAGGTGCTGTAAGCTTTTTAGTTTACTTCACTAATGTTCTAACCTTTTAAATAGCCCGTTTTTGGCAGCAGATTTCGCTTACGGCCATACCACGTTGAGAACGCCCGATCTCGTCTGATCTCGGAAGCTAAGCAGGGTCGGGCCTGGTTAGTACTTGGATGGGAGACCGCCTGGGAATACCAGGTGCTGTAAGCTTTTTAGTTTACTTCACTAATGTTCTAACCTTTTAAATAGCCCGTTTTTGGCAGCAGATTTCGCTTACGGCCATACCACGTTGAGAACGCCCGATCTCGTCTGATCTCGGAAGCTAAGCAGGGTCGGGCCTGGTTAGTACTTGGATGGTAGACCGCCTGGGAATACCAGGTGCTGTAAGCTTTTTAGTTTACTTCACTAATGTTCTAACCTTTTAAATAGCCCGTTTTTGGCAGCAGATTTCGCTTACGGCCATACCACGTTGAGAACGCCCGATCTCGTCTGATCTCGGAAGCTAAGCAGGGTCGGGCCTGGTTAGTACTTGGATGGGAGACCGCCTGGGAATACCAGGTGCTGTAAGCATTTTTGGTTTAAAAAAAAAAAAAAAAAAAAAAGAGTCCATGAGATTCTTCAAAAAGCCTGAAATATTCTCTGAGTTTCTTCAACATGCCCGGTCTTGGGAGCAGAGTTTCTTCAGAAGGCCTGAAAAATTCGATGAATTTCTTCAAAAAGCCCGTTTTTGGCAGCAGATTTCGCTTACGGCCATACCACGTTGAGAACGCCCGATCTCGTCTGATCTCGGAAGCTAAGCAGGGTCGGGCCTGGTTAGTACTTGGATGGTAGACCGCCTGGGAATACCAGTTGCTGTAAGCTTTTTAGTTTACTTCACTAATGTTCTAACCTTTTAAATAGCCCGTTTTTGGCAGCAGATTTCGCTTACGGCCATACCACGTTGAGAACGCCCGATCTCGTCTGATCTCGGAAGCTAAGCAGGGTCGGGCCTGGTTAGTACTTGGATGGGAGACCGCCTGGGAATACCAGGTGCTGTAAGCATTTTTGGTTTAAAAAAAAAAAAAAAAAAAAAAGAGTCCATGAGATTCTTCAAAAAGCCTGAAATATTCTCTGAGTTTCTTCAACATGCCCGGTCTTGGGAGCAGAGTTTCTTCAGAAGGCCTGAAAAATTCGATGAATTTCTTCAAAAAGCCCGTTTTTGGCAGCAGATTTCGCTTACGGCCATACCACGTTGAGAACGCCCGATCTCGTCTGATCTCGGAAGCTAAGCAGGGTCGGGCCTGGTTAGTACTTGGATGGGAGACCGCCTGGGAATACCAGGTGCTGTAAGCATTTTTGGTTTAAAAAAAAAAAAAAAAAAAAGAGTCCATGAGATTCTTCAAAAAGCCTGAAATATTCTCTGAGTTTCTTCAACATGCCCGGTCTTGGGAGCAGAGTTTCTTCAGAAGGCCTGAAAAATTCGATGAATTTCTTCAAAAAGCCCGTTTTTGGCAGCAGATTTCGCTTACGGCCATACCACGTTGAGAACGCCCGATCTCGTCTGATCTCGGAAGCTAAGCAGGGTCGGGCCTGGTTAGTACTTGGATGGGAGACCGCCTGGGAATACCAGGTGCTGTAAGCTTTTTAGTTTACTTCACTAATGTTCTAACCTTTTAAATAGCCCGTTTTTGGCAGCAGATTTCGCTTACGGCCATACCACGTTGAGAACGCCCGATCTCGTCTGATCTCGGAAGCTAAGCAGGGTCGGGCCTGGTTAGTACTTGGATGGGAGACCGCCTGGGAATACCAGGTGCTGTAAGCTTTTTAGTTTACTTCACTAATGTTCTAACCTTTTAAATAGCCCGTTTTTGGCAGCAGATTTCGCTTACGGCCATACCACGTTGAGAACGCCCGATCTCGTCTGATCTCGGAAGCTAAGCAGGGTCGGGCCTGGTTAGTACTTGGATGGTAGACCGCCTGGGAATACCAGGTGCTGTAAGCTTTTTAGTTTACTTCACTAATGTTCTAACCTTTTAAATAGCCCGTTTTTGGCAGCAGATTTCGCTTACGGCCATACCACGTTGAGAACGCCCGATCTCGTCTGATCTCGGAAGCTAAGCAGGGTCGGGCCTGGTTAGTACTTGGATGGGAGACCGCCTGGGAATACCAGGTGCTGTAAGCATTTTTGGTTTAAAAAAAAAAAAAAAAAAAAAAGAGTCCATGAGATTCTTCAAAAAGCCTGAAATATTCTCTGAGTTTCTTCAACATGCCCGGTCTTGGGAGCAGAGTTTCTTCAGAAGGCCTGAAAAATTCGATGAATTTCTTCAAAAAGCCCGTTTTTGGCAGCAGATTTCGCTTACGGCCATACCACGTTGAGAACGCCCGATCTCGTCTGATCTCGGAAGCTAAGCAGGGTCGGGCCTGGTTAGTACTTGGATGGTAGACCGCCTGGGAATACCAGTTGCTGTAAGCTTTTTAGTTTACTTCACTAATGTTCTAACCTTTTAAATAGCCCGTTTTTGGCAGCAGATTTCGCTTACGGCCATACCACGTTGAGAACGCCCGATCTCGTCTGATCTCGGAAGCTAAGCAGGGTCGGGCCTGGTTAGTACTTGGATGGGAGACCGCCTGGGAATACCAGGTGCTGTAAGCATTTTTGGTTTAAAAAAAAAAAAAAAAAAAAAAGAGTCCATGAGATTCTTCAAAAAGCCTGAAATATTCTCTGAGTTTCTTCAACATGCCCGGTCTTGGGAGCAGAGTTTCTTCAGAAGGCCTGAAAAATTCGATGAATTTCTTCAAAAAGCCCGTTTTTGGCAGCAGATTTCGCTTACGGCCATACCACGTTGAGAACGCCCGATCTCGTCTGATCTCGGAAGCTAAGCAGGGTCGGGCCTGGTTAGTACTTGGATGGGAGACCGCCTGGGAATACCAGGTGCTGTAAGCATTTTTGGTTTAAAAAAAAAAAAAAAAAAAAGAGTCCATGAGATTCTTCAAAAAGCCTGAAATATTCTCTGAGTTTCTTCAACATGCCCGGTCTTGGGAGCAGAGTTTCTTCAGAAGGCCTGAAAAATTCGATGAATTTCTTCAAAAAGCCCGTTTTTGGCAGCAGATTTCGCTTACGGCCATACCACGTTGAGAACGCCCGATCTCGTCTGATCTCGGAAGCTAAGCAGGGTCGGGCCTGGTTAGTACTTGGATGGGAGACCGCCTGGGAATACCAGGTGCTGTAAGCTTTTTAGTTTACTTCACTAATGTTCTAACCTTTTAAATAGCCCGTTTTTGGCAGCAGATTTCGCTTACGGCCATACCACGTTGAGAACGCCCGATCTCGTCTGATCTCGGAAGCTAAGCAGGGTCGGGCCTGGTTAGTACTTGGATGGGAGACCGCCTGGGAATACCAGGTGCTGTAAGCTTTTTAGTTTACTTCACTAATGTTCTAACCTTTTAAATAGCCCGTTTTTGGCAGCAGATTTCGCTTACGGCCATACCACGTTGAGAACGCCCGATCTCGTCTGATCTCGGAAGCTAAGCAGGGTCGGGCCTGGTTAGTACTTGGATGGGAGACCGCCTGGGAATACCAGGTGCTGTAAGCATTTTTGGTTTAAAAAAAAAAAAAAAAAAAGAGTCCATGAGATTCTTCAAAAAGCCTGAAATATTCTCTGAGTTTCTTCAACATGCCCGGTCTTGGGAGCAGAGTTTCTTCAGAAGGCCTGAAAAATTCGATGAATTTCTTCAAAAAGCCCGTTTTTGGCTGCAGATTTCGCTTACGGCCATACCACGTTGAGAACGCCCGATCTCGTCTGATCTCGGAAGCTAAGCAGGGTCGGGCCTGGTTAGTACTTGGATGGGAGACCGCCTGGGAATACCAGGTGCTGTAAGCTTTTTAGTTTACTTCACTAATGTTCTAACCTTTTAAATAGCCCGTTTTTGGCAGCAGATTTCGCTTACGGCCATACCACGTTGAGAACGCCCGATCTCGTCTGATCTCGGAAGCTAAGCAGGGTCGGGCCTGGTTAGTACTTGGATGGGAGACCGCCTGGGAATACCAGGTGCTGTAAGCTTTTTAGTTTACTTCACTAATGTTCTAACCTTTTAAATAGCCCGTTTTTGGCAGCAGATTTCGCTTACGGCCATACCACGTTGAGAACGCCCGATCTCGTCTGATCTCGGAAGCTAAGCAGGGTCGGGCCTGGTTAGTACTTGGATGGGAGACCGCCTGGGAATACCAGGTGCTGTAAGCTTTTTAGTTTACTTCACTAATGTTCTAACCTTTTAAATAGCCCGTTTTTGGCAGCAGATTTCGCTTACGGCCATACCACGTTGAGAACGCCCGATCTCGTCTGATCTCGGAAGCTAAGCAGGGTCGGGCCTGGTTAGTACTTGGATGGGAGACCGCCTGGGAATACCAGGTGCTGTAAGCATTTTTGGTTTAAAAAAAAAAAAAAAAAAAAAAGAGTCCATGAGATTCTTCAAAAAGCCTGAAATATTCTCTGAGTTTCTTCAACATGCCCGGTCTTGGGAGCAGAGTTTCTTCAGAAGGCCTGAAAAATTCGATGAATTTCTTCAAAAAGCCCGTTTTTGGCAGCAGATTTCGCTTACGGCCATACCACGTTGAGAACGCCCGATCTCGTCTGATCTCGGAAGCTAAGCAGGGTCGGGCCTGGTTAGTACTTGGATGGGAGACCGCCTGGGAATACCAGGTGCTGTAAGCTTTTTAGTTTACTTCACTAATGTTCTAACCTTTTAAATAGCCCGTTTTTGGCAGCAGATTTCGCTTACGGCCATACCACGTTGAGAACGCCCGATCTCGTCTGATCTCGGAAGCTAAGCAGGGTCGGGCCTGGTTAGTACTTGGATGGGAGACCGCCTGGGAATACCAGGTGCTGTAAGCTTTTTAGTTTACTTCACTAATGTTCTAACCTTTTAAATAGCCCGTTTTTGGCAGCAGATTTCGCTTACGGCCATACCACGTTGAGAACGCCCGATCTCGTCTGATCTCGGAAGCTAAGCAGGGTCGGGCCTGGTTAGTACTTGGATGGGAGACCGCCTGGGAATACCAGGTGCTGTAAGCTTTTTAGTTTACTTCACTAATGTTCTAACCTTTTAAATAGCCCGTTTTTGGCAGCAGATTTCGCTTACGGCCATACCACGTTGAGAACGCCCGATCTCGTCTGATCTCGGAAGCTAAGCAGGGTCGGGCCTGGTTAGTACTTGGATGGGAGACCGCCTGGGAATACCAGGTGCTGTAAGCTTTTTAGTTTACTTCACTAATGTTCTAACCTTTTAAATAGCCCGTTTTTGGCAGCAGATTTCGCTTACGGCCATACCACGTTGAGAACGCCCGATCTCGTCTGATCTCGGAAGCTAAGCAGGGTCGGGCCTGGTTAGTACTTGGATGGGAGACCGCCTGGGAATACCAGGTGCTGTAAGCATTTTTGGTTTAAAAAAAAAAAGAAAAAAAAAAAAAGAGTCCATGAGATTCTTCAAAAAGCCTGAAATATTCTCTGAGTTTCTTCAACATGCCCGGTCTTGGGAGCAGAGTTTCTTCAGAAGGCCTGAAAAATTCGATGAATTTCTTCAAAAAGCCCGTTTTTGGCAGCAGATTTCGCTTACGGCCATACCACGTTGAGAACGCCCGATCTCGTCTGATCTCGGAAGCTAAGCAGGGTCGGGCCTGGTTAGTACTTGGATGGTAGACCGCCTGGGAATACCAGGTGTTGTAAGCTTTTTAGTTTACTTCACTAATGTTCTAACCTTTTAAATAGCCCGTTTTTGGCAGCAGATTTCGCTTACGGCCATACCACGTTGAGAACGCCCGATCTCGTCTGATCTCGGAAGCTAAGCAGGGTCGGGCCTGGTTAGTACTTGGATGGGAGACCGCCTGGGAATACCAGGTGCTGTAAGCATTTTTGGTTTAAAAAAAAAAAAAAAAAAAAGAGTCCCTGAGATTCTTCAAAAAGCCTGAAATATTCTCTGAGTTTCTTCAACATGCCCGGTCTTGGGAGCAGAGTTTCTTCAGAAGGCCTGAAAAATTCGATGAATTTCTTCAAAAAGCCCGTTTTTGGCAGCAGATTTCGCTTACGGCCATACCACGTTGAGAACGCCCGATCTCGTCTGATCTCGGAAGCTAAGCAGGGTCGGCCCTGGTTAGTACTTGGATGGGAGACCGCCTGGGAATACCAGGTGCTGTAAGCTTTTTAGTTTACTTCACTAATGTTCTAACCTTTTAAATAGCCCGTTTTTGGCAGCAGATTTCGCTTACGGCCATACCACGTTGAGAACGCCCGATCTCGTCTGATCTCGGAAGCTAAGCAGGGTCGGGCCTGGTTAGTACTTGGATGGGAGACCGCCTGGGAATACCAGGTGCTGTAAGCTTTTTAGTTTACTTCACTAATGTTCTAACCTTTTAAATAGCCCGTTTTTGGCAGCAGATTTCGCTTACGGCCATACCACGTTGAGAACGCCCGATCTCGTCTGATCTCGGAAGCTAAGCAGGGTCGGGCCTGGTTAGTACTTGGATGGGAGACCGCCTGGGAATACCAGGTGCTGTAAGCTTTTTAGTTTACTTCACTAATGTTCTAACCTTTTAAATAGCCCGTTTTTGGCAGCAGATTTCGCTTACGGCCATACCACGTTGAGAACGCCCGATCTCGTCTGATCTCGGAAGCTAAGCAGGGTCGGGCCTGGTTAGTACTTGGATGGGAGACCGCCTGGGAATACCAGGTGCTGTAAGCATTTTTGGTTTAAAAAAAAAAAAAAAAAAAGAGTCCATGAGATTCTTCAAAAAGCCTGAAATATTCTCTGAGTTTCTTCAACATGCCCGGTCTTGGGAGCAGAGTTTCTTCAGAAGGCCTGAAAAATTCGATGAATTTCTTCAAAAAGCCCGTTTTTGGCTGCAGATTTCGCTTACGGCCATACCACGTTGAGAACGCCCGATCTCGTCTGATCTCGGAAGCTAAGCAGGGTCGGGCCTGGTTAGTACTTGGATGGGAGACCGCCTGGGAATACCAGGTGCTGTAAGCTTTTTAGTTTACTTCACTAATGTTCTAACCTTTTAAATAGCCCGTTTTTGGCAGCAGATTTCGCTTACGGCCATACCACGTTGAGAACGCCCGATCTCGTCTGATCTCGGAAGCTAAGCAGGGTCGGGCCTGGTTAGTACTTGGATGGGAGACCGCCTGGGAATACCAGGTGCTGTAAGCATTTTTGGTTTAAAAAAAAAAAGAAAAAAAAAAAAAGAGTCCATGAGATTCTTCAAAAAGCCTGAAATATTCTCTGAGTTTCTTCAACATGCCCGGTCTTGGGAGCAGAGTTTCTTCAGAAGGCCTGAAAAATTCGATGAATTTCTTCAAAAAGCCCGTTTTTGGCAGCAGATTTCGCTTACGGCCATACCACGTTGAGAACGCCCGATCTCGTCTGATCTCGGAAGCTAAGCAGGGTCGGGCCTGGTTAGTACTTGGATGGTAGACCGCCTGGGAATACCAGGTGTTGTAAGCTTTTTAGTTTACTTCACTAATGTTCTAACCTTTTAAATAGCCCGTTTTTGGCAGCAGATTTCGCTTACGGCCATACCACGTTGAGAACGCCCGATCTCGTCTGATCTCGGAAGCTAAGCAGGGTCGGGCCTGGTTAGTACTTGGATGGGAGACCGCCTGGGAATACCAGGTGCTGTAAGCATTTTTGGTTTAAAAAAAAAAAAAAAAAAAAGAGTCCCTGAGATTCTTCAAAAAGCCTGAAATATTCTCTGAGTTTCTTCAACATGCCCGGTCTTGGGAGCAGAGTTTCTTCAGAAGGCCTGAAAAATTCGATGAATTTCTTCAAAAAGCCCGTTTTTGGCAGCAGATTTCGCTTACGGCCATACCACGTTGAGAACGCCCGATCTCGTCTGATCTCGGAAGCTAAGCAGGGTCGGCCCTGGTTAGTACTTGGATGGGAGACCGCCTGGGAATACCAGGTGCTGTAAGCTTTTTAGTTTACTTCACTAATGTTCTAACCTTTTAAATAGCCCGTTTTTGGCAGCAGATTTCGCTTACGGCCATACCACGTTGAGAACGCCCGATCTCGTCTGATCTCGGAAGCTAAGCAGGGTCGGGCCTGGTTAGTACTTGGATGGGAGACCGCCTGGGAATACCAGGTGCTGTAAGCTTTTTAGTTTACTTCACTAATGTTCTAACCTTTTAAATAGCCCGTTTTTGGCAGCAGATTTCGCTTACGGCCATACCACGTTGAGAACGCCCGATCTCGTCTGATCTCGGAAGCTAAGCAGGGTCGGGCCTGGTTAGTACTTGGATGGGAGACCGCCTGGGAATACCAGGTGCTGTAAGCTTTTTAGTTTACTTCACTAATGTTCTAACCTTTTAAATAGCCCGTTTTTGGCAGCAGATTTCGCTTACGGCCATACCACGTTGAGAACGCCCGATCTCGTCTGATCTCGGAAGCTAAGCAGGGTCGGGCCTGGTTAGTACTTGGATGGGAGACCGCCTGGGAATACCAGGTGCTGTAAGCATTTTTGGTTTAAAAAAAAAAAAAAAAAAAGAGTCCATGAGATTCTTCAAAAAGCCTGAAATATTCTCTGAGTTTCTTCAACATGCCCGGTCTTGGGAGCAGAGTTTCTTCAGAAGGCCTGAAAAATTCGATGAATTTCTTCAAAAAGCCCGTTTTTGGCTGCAGATTTCGCTTACGGCCATACCACGTTGAGAACGCCCGATCTCGTCTGATCTCGGAAGCTAAGCAGGGTCGGGCCTGGTTAGTACTTGGATGGGAGACCGCCTGGGAATACCAGGTGCTGTAAGCTTTTTAGTTTACTTCACTAATGTTCTAACCTTTTAAATAGCCCGTTTTTGGCAGCAGATTTCGCTTACGGCCATACCACGTTGAGAACGCCCGATCTCGTCTGATCTCGGAAGCTAAGCAGGGTCGGGCCTGGTTAGTACTTGGATGGGAGACCGCCTGGGAATACCAGGTGCTGTAAGCTTTTTAGTTTACTTCACTAATGTTCTAACCTTTTAAATAGCCCGTTTTTGGCAGCAGATTTCGCTTACGGCCATACCACGTTGAGAACGCCCGATCTCGTCTGATCTCGGAAGCTAAGCAGGGTCGGGCCTGGTTAGTACTTGGATGGGAGACCGCCTGGGAATACCAGGTGCTGTAAGCTTTTTAGTTTACTTCACTAATGTTCTAACCTTTTAAATAGCCCGTTTTTGGCAGCAGATTTCGCTTACGGCCATACCACGTTGAGAACGCCCGATCTCGTCTGATCTCGGAAGCTAAGCAGGGTCGGGCCTGGTTAGTACTTGGATGGGAGACCGCCTGGGAATACCAGGTGCTGTAAGCATTTTTGGTTTAAAAAAAAAAAAAAAAAAAGAGTCCATGAGATTCTTCAAAAAGCCTGAAATATTCTCTGAGTTTCTTCAACATGCCCGGTCTTGGGAGCAGAGTTTCTTCAGAAGGCCTGAAAAATTCGATGAATTTCTTCAAAAAGCCCGTTTTTGGCTGCAGATTTCGCTTACGGCCATACCACGTTGAGAACGCCCGATCTCGTCTGATCTCGGAAGCTAAGCAGGGTCGGGCCTGGTTAGTACTTGGATGGGAGACCGCCTGGGAATACCAGGTGCTGTAAGCTTTTTAGTTTACTTCACTAATGTTCTAACCTTTTAAATAGCCCGTTTTTGGCAGCAGATTTCGCTTACGGCCATACCACGTTGAGAACGCCCGATCTCGTCTGATCTCGGAAGCTAAGCAGGGTCGGGCCTGGTTAGTACTTGGATGGGAGACCGCCTGGGAATACCAGGTGCTGTAAGCTTTTTAGTTTACTTCACTAATGTTCTAACCTTTTAAATAGCCCGTTTTTGGCAGCAGATTTCGCTTACGGCCATACCACGTTGAGAACGCCCGATCTCGTCTGATCTCGGAAGCTAAGCAGGGTCGGGCCTGGTTAGTACTTGGATGGGAGACCGCCTGGGAATACCAGGTGCTGTAAGCTTTTTAGTTTACTTCACTAATGTTCTAACCTTTTAAATAGCCCGTTTTTGGCAGCAGATTTCGCTTACGGCCATACCACGTTGAGAACGCCCGATCTCGTCTGATCTCGGAAGCTAAGCAGGGTCGGGCCTGGTTAGTACTTGGATGGGAGACCGCCTGGGAATACCAGGTGCTGTAAGCATTTTTGGTTTAAAAAAAAAAAAAAAAAAAAAAGAGTCCATGAGATTCTTCAAAAAGCCTGAAATATTCTCTGAGTTTCTTCAACATGCCCGGTCTTGGGAGCAGAGTTTCTTCAGAAGGCCTGAAAAATTCGATGAATTTCTTCAAAAAGCCCGTTTTTGGCAGCAGATTTCGCTTACGGCCATACCACGTTGAGAACGCCCGATCTCGTCTGATCTCGGAAGCTAAGCAGGGTCGGGCCTGGTTAGTACTTGGATGGGAGACCGCCTGGGAATACCAGGTGCTGTAAGCATTTTTGGTTTAAAAAAAAAAAAAAAAAAAAGAGTCCATGAGATTCTTCAAAAAGCCTGAAATATTCTCTGAGTTTCTTCAACATGCCCGGTCTTGGGAGCAGAGTTTCTTCAGAAGGCCTGAAAAATTCGATGAATTTCTTCAAAAAGCCCGTTTTTGGCAGCAGATTTCGCTTACGGCCATACCACGTTGAGAACGCCCGATCTCATCTGATCTCGGAAGCTAAGCAGGGTCGGGCCTGGTTAGTACTTGGATGGGAGACCGCCTGGGAATACCAGGTGCTGTAAGCATTTTTGGTTTAAAAAAAAAAAAAAAAAAAAAAAGAGTCCATGAGATTCTTCAAAAAGCCTGAAATATTCTCTGAGTTTCTTCAACATGCCCGGTCTTGGGAGCAGAGTTTCTTCAGAAGGCCTGAAAAATTCGATGAATTTCTTCAAAAAGCCCGTTTTTGGCAGCAGATTTCGCTTACGGCCATACCACGTTGAGAACGCCCGATCTCGTCTGATCTCGGAAGCTAAGCAGGGTCGGGCCTGGTTAGTACTTGGATGGGAGACCGCCTGGGAATACCAGGTGCTGTAAGCTTTTTAGTTTACTTCACTAATGTTCTAACCTTTTAAATAGCCCGTTTTTGGCAGCAGATTTCGCTTACGGCCATACCACGTTGAGAACGCCCGATCTCGTCTGATCTCGGAAGCTAAGCAGGGTCGGGCCTGGTTAGTACTTGGATGGGAGACCGCCTGGGAATACCAGGTGCTGTAAGCTTTTTAGTTTACTTCACTAATGTTCTAACCTTTTAAATAGCCCGTTTTTGGCAGCAGATTTCGCTTACGGCCATACCACGTTGAGAACGCCCGATCTCGTCTGATCTCGGAAGCTAAGCAGGGTCGGGCCTGGTTAGTACTTGGATGGGAGACCGCCTGGGAATACCAGGTGCTGTAAGCTTTTTAGTTTACTTCACTAATGTTCTAACCTTTTAAATAGCCCGTTTTTGGCAGCAGATTTCGCTTACGGCCATACCACGTTGAGAACGCCCGATCTCGTCTGATCTCGGAAGCTAAGCAGGGTCGGGCCTGGTTAGTACTTGGATGGGAGACCGCCTGGGAATACCAGGTGCTGTAAGCATTTTTGGTTTAAAAAAAAAAAAAAAAAAAAAAGAGTCCATGAGATTCTTCAAAAAGCCTGAAATATTCTCTGAGTTTCTTCAACATGCCCGGTCTTGGGAGCAGAGTTTCTTCAGAAGGCCTGAAAAATTCGATGAATTTCTTCAAAAAGCCCGTTTTTGGCAGCAGATTTCGCTTACGGCCATACCACGTTGAGAACGCCCGATCTCGTCTGATCTCGGAAGCTAAGCAGGGTCGGGCCTGGTTAGTACTTGGATGGTAGACCGCCTGGGAATACCAGGTGCTGTAAGCTTTTTAGTTTACTTCACTAATGTTCTAACCTTTTAAATAGCCCGTTTTTGGCAGCAGATTTCGCTTACGGCCATACCACGTTGAGAACGCCCGATCTCGTCTGATCTCGGAAGCTAAGCAGGGTCGGGCCTGGTTAGTACTTGGATGGGAGACCGCCTGGGAATACCAGGTGCTGTAAGCATTTTTGGTTTAAAAAAAAAAAAAAAAAAAAGAGTCCATGAGATTCTTCAAAAAGCCTGAAATATTCTCTGAGTTTCTTCAACATGCCCGGTCTTGGGAGCAGAGTTTCTTCAGAAGGCCTGAAAAATTCGATGAATTTCTTCAAAAAGCCCGTTTTTGGCAGCAGATTTCGCTTACGGCCATACCACGTTGAGAACGCCCGATCTCGTCTGATCTCGGAAGCTAAGCAGGGTCGGGCCTGGTTAGTACTTGGATGGGAGACCGCCTGGGAATACCAGGTGCTGTAAGCTTTTTAGTTTACTTCACTAATGTTCTAACCTTTTAAATAGCCCGTTTTTGGCAGCAGATTTCGCTTACGGCCATACCACGTTGAGAACGCCCGATCTCGTCTGATCTCGGAAGCTAAGCAGGGTCGGGCCTGGTTAGTACTTGGATGGGAGACCGCCTGGGAATACCAGGTGCTGTAAGCTTTTTAGTTTACTTCACTAATGTTCTAACCTTTTAAATAGCCCGTTTTTGGCAGCAGATTTCGCTTACGGCCATACCACGTTGAGAACGCCCGATCTCGTCTGATCTCGGAAGCTAAGCAGGGTCGGGCCTGGTTAGTACTTGGATGGGAGACCGCCTGGGAATACCAGGTGCTGTAAGCTTTTTAGTTTACTTCACTAATGTTCTAACCTTTTAAATAGCCCGTTTTTGGCAGCAGATTTCGCTTACGGCCATACCACGTTGAGAACGCCCGATCTCGTCTGATCTCGGAAGCTAAGCAGGGTCGGGCCTGGTTAGTACTTGGATGGGAGACCGCCTGGGAATACCAGGTGCTGTAAGCTTTTTAGTTTACTTCACTAATGTTCTAACCTTTTAAATAGCCCGTTTTTGGCAGCAGATTTCGCTTACGGCCATACCACGTTGAGAACGCCCGATCTCGTCTGATCTCGGAAGCTAAGCAGGGTCGGGCCTGGTTAGTACTTGGATGGGAGACCGCCTGGGAATACCAGGTGCTGTAAGCTTTTTAGTTTACTTCACTAATGTTCTAACCTTTTAAATAGCCCGTTTTTGGCAGCAGATTTCGCTTACGGCCATACCACGTTGAGAACGCCCGATCTCGTCTGATCTCGGAAGCTAAGCAGGGTCGGGCCTGGTTAGTACTTGGATGGGAGACCGCCTGGGAATACCAGGTGCTGTAAGCTTTTTAGTTTACTTCACTAATGTTCTAACCTTTTAAATAGCCCGTTTTTGGCAGCAGATTTCGCTTACGGCCATACCACGTTGAGAACGCCCGATCTCGTCTGATCTCGGAAGCTAAGCAGGGTCGGGCCTGGTTAGTACTTGGATGGGAGACCGCCTGGGAATACCAGGTGCTGTAAGCATTTTTGGTTTAAAAAAAAAAAAAAAAAAAAAAGAGTCCATGAGATTCTTCAAAAAGCCTGAAATATTCTCTGAGTTTCTTCAACATGCCCGGTCTTGGGAGCAGAGTTTCTTCAGAAGGCCTGAAAAATTCGATGAATTTCTTCAAAAAGCCCGTTTTTGGCAGCAGATTTCGCTTACGGCCATACCACGTTGAGAACGCCCGATCTCGTCTGATCTCGGAAGCTAAGCAGGGTCGGGCCTGGTTAGTACTTGGATGGGAGACCGCCTGGGAATACCAGGTGCTGTAAGCATTTTTGGTTTAAAAAAAAAAAAAAAAAAAAGAGTCCATGAGATTCTTCAAAAAGCCTGAAATATTCTCTGAGTTTCTTCAACATGCCCGGTCTTGGGAGCAGAGTTTCTTCAGAAGGCCTGAAAAATTCGATGAATTTCTTCAAAAAGCCCGTTTTTGGCAGCAGATTTCGCTTACGGCCATACCACGTTGAGAACGCCCGATCTCATCTGATCTCGGAAGCTAAGCAGGGTCGGGCCTGGTTAGTACTTGGATGGGAGACCGCCTGGGAATACCAGGTGCTGTAAGCATTTTTGGTTTAAAAAAAAAAAAAAAAAAAAAAAGAGTCCATGAGATTCTTCAAAAAGCCTGAAATATTCTCTGAGTTTCTTCAACATGCCCGGTCTTGGGAGCAGAGTTTCTTCAGAAGGCCTGAAAAATTCGATGAATTTCTTCAAAAAGCCCGTTTTTGGCAGCAGATTTCGCTTACGGCCATACCACGTTGAGAACGCCCGATCTCGTCTGATCTCGGAAGCTAAGCAGGGTCGGGCCTGGTTAGTACTTGGATGGGAGACCGCCTGGGAATACCAGGTGCTGTAAGCTTTTTAGTTTACTTCACTAATGTTCTAACCTTTTAAATAGCCCGTTTTTGGCAGCAGATTTCGCTTACGGCCATACCACGTTGAGAACGCCCGATCTCGTCTGATCTCGGAAGCTAAGCAGGGTCGGGCCTGGTTAGTACTTGGATGGGAGACCGCCTGGGAATACCAGGTGCTGTAAGCTTTTTAGTTTACTTCACTAATGTTCTAACCTTTTAAATAGCCCGTTTTTGGCAGCAGATTTCGCTTACGGCCATACCACGTTGAGAACGCCCGATCTCGTCTGATCTCGGAAGCTAAGCAGGGTCGGGCCTGGTTAGTACTTGGATGGGAGACCGCCTGGGAATACCAGGTGCTGTAAGCTTTTTAGTTTACTTCACTAATGTTCTAACCTTTTAAATAGCCCGTTTTTGGCAGCAGATTTCGCTTACGGCCATACCACGTTGAGAACGCCCGATCTCGTCTGATCTCGGAAGCTAAGCAGGGTCGGGCCTGGTTAGTACTTGGATGGGAGACCGCCTGGGAATACCAGGTGCTGTAAGCATTTTTGGTTTAAAAAAAAAAAAAAAAAAAAAAGAGTCCATGAGATTCTTCAAAAAGCCTGAAATATTCTCTGAGTTTCTTCAACATGCCCGGTCTTGGGAGCAGAGTTTCTTCAGAAGGCCTGAAAAATTCGATGAATTTCTTCAAAAAGCCCGTTTTTGGCAGCAGATTTCGCTTACGGCCATACCACGTTGAGAACGCCCGATCTCGTCTGATCTCGGAAGCTAAGCAGGGTCGGGCCTGGTTAGTACTTGGATGGTAGACCGCCTGGGAATACCAGGTGCTGTAAGCTTTTTAGTTTACTTCACTAATGTTCTAACCTTTTAAATAGCCCGTTTTTGGCAGCAGATTTCGCTTACGGCCATACCACGTTGAGAACGCCCGATCTCGTCTGATCTCGGAAGCTAAGCAGGGTCGGGCCTGGTTAGTACTTGGATGGGAGACCGCCTGGGAATACCAGGTGCTGTAAGCATTTTTGGTTTAAAAAAAAAAAAAAAAAAAAGAGTCCATGAGATTCTTCAAAAAGCCTGAAATATTCTCTGAGTTTCTTCAACATGCCCGGTCTTGGGAGCAGAGTTTCTTCAGAAGGCCTGAAAAATTCGATGAATTTCTTCAAAAAGCCCGTTTTTGGCAGCAGATTTCGCTTACGGCCATACCACGTTGAGAACGCCCGATCTCGTCTGATCTCGGAAGCTAAGCAGGGTCGGGCCTGGTTAGTACTTGGATGGGAGACCGCCTGGGAATACCAGGTGCTGTAAGCTTTTTAGTTTACTTCACTAATGTTCTAACCTTTTAAATAGCCCGTTTTTGGCAGCAGATTTCGCTTACGGCCATACCACGTTGAGAACGCCCGATCTCGTCTGATCTCGGAAGCTAAGCAGGGTCGGGCCTGGTTAGTACTTGGATGGGAGACCGCCTGGGAATACCAGGTGCTGTAAGCTTTTTAGTTTACTTCACTAATGTTCTAACCTTTTAAATAGCCCGTTTTTGGCAGCAGATTTCGCTTACGGCCATACCACGTTGAGAACGCCCGATCTCGTCTGATCTCGGAAGCTAAGCAGGGTCGGGCCTGGTTAGTACTTGGATGGGAGACCGCCTGGGAATACCAGGTGCTGTAAGCTTTTTAGTTTACTTCACTAATGTTCTAACCTTTTAAATAGCCCGTTTTTGGCAGCAGATTTCGCTTACGGCCATACCACGTTGAGAACGCCCGATCTCGTCTGATCTCGGAAGCTAAGCAGGGTCGGGCCTGGTTAGTACTTGGATGGGAGACCGCCTGGGAATACCAGGTGCTGTAAGCTTTTTAGTTTACTTCACTAATGTTCTAACCTTTTAAATAGCCCGTTTTTGGCAGCAGATTTCGCTTACGGCCATACCACGTTGAGAACGCCCGATCTCGTCTGATCTCGGAAGCTAAGCAGGGTCGGGCCTGGTTAGTACTTGGATGGGAGACCGCCTGGGAATACCAGGTGCTGTAAGCTTTTTAGTTTACTTCACTAATGTTCTAACCTTTTAAATAGCCCGTTTTTGGCAGCAGATTTCGCTTACGGCCATACCACGTTGAGAACGCCCGATCTCGTCTGATCTCGGAAGCTAAGCAGGGTCGGGCCTGGTTAGTACTTGGATGGGAGACCGCCTGGGAATACCAGGTGCTGTAAGCATTTTTGGTTTAAAAAAAAAAAAAAAAAAAAAAGAGTCCATGAGATTCTTCAAAAAGCCTGAAATATTCTCTGAGTTTCTTCAACATGCCCGGTCTTGGGAGCAGAGTTTCTTCAGAAGGCCTGAAAAATTCGATGAATTTCTTCAAAAAGCCCGTTTTTGGCAGCAGATTTCGCTTACGGCCATACCACGTTGAGAACGCCCGATCTCGTCTGATCTCGGAAGCTAAGCAGGGTCGGGCCTGGTTAGTACTTGGATGGTAGACCGCCTGGGAATACCAGGTGCTGTAAGCTTTTTAGTTTACTTCACTAATGTTCTAACCTTTTAAATAGCCCGTTTTTGGCAGCAGATTTCGCTTACGGCCATACCACGTTGAGAACGCCCGATCTCGTCTGATCTCGGAAGCTAAGCAGGGTCGGGCCTGGTTAGTACTTGGATGGGAGACCGCCTGGGAATACCAGGTGCTGTAAGCATTTTTGGTTTAAAAAAAAAAAAAAAAAAAAGAGTCCATGAGATTCTTCAAAAAGCCTGAAATATTCTCTGAGTTTCTTCAACATGCCCGGTCTTGGGAGCAGAGTTTCTTCAGAAGGCCTGAAAAATTCGATGAATTTCTTCAAAAAGCCCGTTTTTGGCAGCAGATTTCGCTTACGGCCATACCACGTTGAGAACGCCCGATCTCGTCTGATCTCGGAAGCTAAGCAGGGTCGGGCCTGGTTAGTACTTGGATGGGAGACCGCCTGGGAATACCAGGTGCTGTAAGCTTTTTAGTTTACTTCACTAATGTTCTAACCTTTTAAATAGCCCGTTTTTGGCAGCAGATTTCGCTTACGGCCATACCACGTTGAGAACGCCCGATCTCGTCTGATCTCGGAAGCTAAGCAGGGTCGGGCCTGGTTAGTACTTGGATGGGAGACCGCCTGGGAATACCAGGTGCTGTAAGCTTTTTAGTTTACTTCACTAATGTTCTAACCTTTTAAATAGCCCGTTTTTGGCAGCAGATTTCGCTTACGGCCATACCACGTTGAGAACGCCCGATCTCGTCTGATCTCGGAAGCTAAGCAGGGTCGGGCCTGGTTAGTACTTGGATGGGAGACCGCCTGGGAATACCAGGTGCTGTAAGCTTTTTAGTTTACTTCACTAATGTTCTAACCTTTTAAATAGCCCGTTTTTGGCAGCAGATTTCGCTTACGGCCATACCACGTTGAGAACGCCCGATCTCGTCTGATCTCGGAAGCTAAGCAGGGTCGGGCCTGGTTAGTACTTGGATGGGAGACCGCCTGGGAATACCAGGTGCTGTAAGCTTTTTAGTTTACTTCACTAATGTTCTAACCTTTTAAATAGCCCGTTTTTGGCAGCAGATTTCGCTTACGGCCATACCACGTTGAGAACGCCCGATCTCGTCTGATCTCGGAAGCTAAGCAGGGTCGGGCCTGGTTAGTACTTGGATGGGAGACCGCCTGGGAATACCAGGTGCTGTAAGCATTTTTGGTTTAAAAAAAAAAAAAAAAAAAAAAGAGTCCATGAGATTCTTCAAAAAGCCTGAAATATTCTCTGAGTTTCTTCAACATGCCCGGTCTTGGGAGCAGAGTTTCTTCAGAAGGCCTGAAAAATTCGATGAATTTCTTCAAAAAGCCCGTTTTTGGCAGCAGATTTCGCTTACGGCCATACCACGTTGAGAACGCCCGATCTCGTCTGATCTCGGAAGCTAAGCAGGGTCGGGCCTGGTTAGTACTTGGATGGGAGACCGCCTGGGAATACCAGGTGCTGTAAGCATTTTTGGTTTAAAAAAAAAAAAAAAAAAAAGAGTCCATGAGATTCTTCAAAAAGCCTGAAATATTCTCTGAGTTTCTTCAACATGCCCGGTCTTGGGAGCAGAGTTTCTTCAGAAGGCCTGAAAAATTCGATGAATTTCTTCAAAAAGCCCGTTTTTGGCAGCAGATTTCGCTTACGGCCATACCACGTTGAGAACGCCCGATCTCATCTGATCTCGGAAGCTAAGCAGGGTCGGGCCTGGTTAGTACTTGGATGGGAGACCGCCTGGGAATACCAGGTGCTGTAAGCATTTTTGGTTTAAAAAAAAAAAAAAAAAAAAAAAGAGTCCATGAGATTCTTCAAAAAGCCTGAAATATTCTCTGAGTTTCTTCAACATGCCCGGTCTTGGGAGCAGAGTTTCTTCAGAAGGCCTGAAAAATTCGATGAATTTCTTCAAAAAGCCCGTTTTTGGCAGCAGATTTCGCTTACGGCCATACCACGTTGAGAACGCCCGATCTCGTCTGATCTCGGAAGCTAAGCAGGGTCGGGCCTGGTTAGTACTTGGATGGGAGACCGCCTGGGAATACCAGGTGCTGTAAGCTTTTTAGTTTACTTCACTAATGTTCTAACCTTTTAAATAGCCCGTTTTTGGCAGCAGATTTCGCTTACGGCCATACCACGTTGAGAACGCCCGATCTCGTCTGATCTCGGAAGCTAAGCAGGGTCGGGCCTGGTTAGTACTTGGATGGGAGACCGCCTGGGAATACCAGGTGCTGTAAGCTTTTTAGTTTACTTCACTAATGTTCTAACCTTTTAAATAGCCCGTTTTTGGCAGCAGATTTCGCTTACGGCCATACCACGTTGAGAACGCCCGATCTCGTCTGATCTCGGAAGCTAAGCAGGGTCGGGCCTGGTTAGTACTTGGATGGGAGACCGCCTGGGAATACCAGGTGCTGTAAGCTTTTTAGTTTACTTCACTAATGTTCTAACCTTTTAAATAGCCCGTTTTTGGCAGCAGATTTCGCTTACGGCCATACCACGTTGAGAACGCCCGATCTCGTCTGATCTCGGAAGCTAAGCAGGGTCGGGCCTGGTTAGTACTTGGATGGGAGACCGCCTGGGAATACCAGGTGCTGTAAGCATTTTTGGTTTAAAAAAAAAAGAGTCCATGAGATTCTTCAAAAAGCCTGAAATATTCTCTGAGTTTCTTCAACATGCCCGGTCTTGGGAGCAGAGTTTCTTCAGAAGGCCTGAAAAATTCGATGAATTTCTTCAAAAAGCCCGTTTTTGGCAGCAGATTTCGCTTACGGCCATACCACGTTGAGAACGCCCGATCTCGTCTGATCTCGGAAGCTAAGCAGGGTCGGGCCTGGTTAGTACTTGGATGGTAGACCGCCTGGGAATACCAGGTGCTGTAAGCTTTTTAGTTTACTTCACTAATGTTCTAACCTTTTAAATAGCCCGTTTTTGGCAGCAGATTTCGCTTACGGCCATACCACGTTGAGAACGCCCGATCTCGTCTGATCTCGGAAGCTAAGCAGGGTCGGGCCTGGTTAGTACTTGGATGGGAGACCGCCTGGGAATACCAGGTGCTGTAAGCATTTTTGGTTTAAAAAAAAAAAAAAAAAAAAGAGTCCATGAGATTCTTCAAAAAGCCTGAAATATTCTCTGAGTTTCTTCAACATGCCCGGTCTTGGGAGCAGAGTTTCTTCAGAAGGCCTGAAAAATTCGATGAATTTCTTCAAAAAGCCCGTTTTTGGCAGCAGATTTCGCTTACGGCCATACCACGTTGAGAACGCCCGATCTCGTCTGATCTCGGAAGCTAAGCAGGGTCGGGCCTGGTTAGTACTTGGATGGGAGACCGCCTGGGAATACCAGGTGCTGTAAGCTTTTTAGTTTACTTCACTAATGTTCTAACCTTTTAAATAGCCCGTTTTTGGCAGCAGATTTCGCTTACGGCCATACCACGTTGAGAACGCCCGATCTCGTCTGATCTCGGAAGCTAAGCAGGGTCGGGCCTGGTTAGTACTTGGATGGGAGACCGCCTGGGAATACCAGGTGCTGTAAGCTTTTTAGTTTACTTCACTAATGTTCTAACCTTTTAAATAGCCCGTTTTTGGCAGCAGATTTCGCTTACGGCCATACCACGTTGAGAACGCCCGATCTCGTCTGATCTCGGAAGCTAAGCAGGGTCGGGCCTGGTTAGTACTTGGATGGGAGACCGCCTGGGAATACCAGGTGCTGTAAGCTTTTTAGTTTACTTCACTAATGTTCTAACCTTTTAAATAGCCCGTTTTTGGCAGCAGATTTCGCTTACGGCCATACCACGTTGAGAACGCCCGATCTCGTCTGATCTCGGAAGCTAAGCAGGGTCGGGCCTGGTTAGTACTTGGATGGGAGACCGCCTGGGAATACCAGGTGCTGTAAGCTTTTTAGTTTACTTCACTAATGTTCTAACCTTTTAAATAGCCCGTTTTTGGCAGCAGATTTCGCTTACGGCCATACCACGTTGAGAACGCCCGATCTCGTCTGATCTCGGAAGCTAAGCAGGGTCGGGCCTGGTTAGTACTTGGATGGGAGACCGCCTGGGAATACCAGGTGCTGTAAGCTTTTTAGTTTACTTCACTAATGTTCTAACCTTTTAAATAGCCCGTTTTTGGCAGCAGATTTCGCTTACGGCCATACCACGTTGAGAACGCCCGATCTCGTCTGATCTCGGAAGCTAAGCAGGGTCGGGCCTGGTTAGTACTTGGATGGGAGACCGCCTGGGAATACCAGGTGCTGTAAGCATTTTTGGTTTAAAAAAAAAAAAAAAAAAAAAAGAGTCCATGAGATTCTTCAAAAAGCCTGAAATATTCTCTGAGTTTCTTCAACATGCCCGGTCTTGGGAGCAGAGTTTCTTCAGAAGGCCTGAAAAATTCGATGAATTTCTTCAAAAAGCCCGTTTTTGGCAGCAGATTTCGCTTACGGCCATACCACGTTGAGAACGCCCGATCTCGTCTGATCTCGGAAGCTAAGCAGGGTCGGGCCTGGTTAGTACTTGGATGGGAGACCGCCTGGGAATACCAGGTGCTGTAAGCATTTTTGGTTTAAAAAAAAAAAAAAAAAAAAAGAGTCCATGAGATTCTTCAAAAAGCCTGAAATATTCTCTGAGTTTCTTCAACATGCCCGGTCTTGGGAGCAGAGTTTCTTCAGAAGGCCTGAAAAATTCGATGAATTTCTTCAAAAAGCCCGTTTTTGGCAGCAGATTTCGCTTACGGCCATACCACGTTGAGAACGCCCGATCTCGTCTGATCTCGGAAGCTAAGCAGGGTCGGGCCTGGTTAGTACTTGGATGGGAGACCGCCTGGGAATACCAGGTGCTGTAAGCTTTTTAGTTTACTTCACTAATGTTCTAACCTTTTAAATAGCCCGTTTTTGGCAGCAGATTTCGCTTACGGCCATACCACGTTGAGAACGCCCGATCTCGTCTGATCTCGGAAGCTAAGCAGGGTCGGGCCTGGTTAGTACTTGGATGGGAGACCGCCTGGGAATACCAGGTGCTGTAAGCTTTTTAGTTTACTTCACTAATGTTCTAACCTTTTAAATAGCCCGTTTTTGGCAGCAGATTTCGCTTACGGCCATACCACGTTGAGAACGCCCGATCTCGTCTGATCTCGGAAGCTAAGCAGGGTCGGGCCTGGTTAGTACTTGGATGGGAGACCGCCTGGGAATACCAGGTGCTGTAAGCTTTTTAGTTTACTTCACTAATGTTCTAACCTTTTAAATAGCCCGTTTTTGGCAGCAGATTTCGCTTACGGCCATACCACGTTGAGAACGCCCGATCTCGTCTGATCTCGGAAGCTAAGCAGGGTCGGGCCTGGTTAGTACTTGGATGGGAGACCGCCTGGGAATACCAGGTGCTGTAAGCATTTTTGGTTTAAAAAAAAAAAAAAAAAAAAAAGAGTCCATGAGATTCTTCAAAAAGCCTGAAATATTCTCTGAGTTTCTTCAACATGCCCGGTCTTGGGAGCAGAGTTTCTTCAGAAGGCCTGAAAAATTCGATGAATTTCTTCAAAAAGCCCGTTTTTGGCAGCAGATTTCGCTTACGGCCATACCACGTTGAGAACGCCCGATCTCGTCTGATCTCGGAAGCTAAGCAGGGTCGGGCCTGGTTAGTACTTGGATGGGAGACCGCCTGGGAATACCAGGTGCTGTAAGCATTTTTGGTTTAAAAAAAAAAAAAAAAAAAAGAGTCCATGAGATTCTTCAAAAAGCCTGAAATATTCTCTGAGTTTCTTCAACATGCCCGGTCTTGGGAGCAGAGTTTCTTCAGAAGGCCTGAAAAATTCGATGAATTTCTTCAAAAAGCCCGTTTTTGGCAGCAGATTTCGCTTACGGCCATACCACGTTGAGAACGCCCGATCTCATCTGATCTCGGAAGCTAAGCAGGGTCGGGCCTGGTTAGTACTTGGATGGGAGACCGCCTGGGAATACCAGGTGCTGTAAGCATTTTTGGTTTAAAAAAAAAAAAAAAAAAAAAAAGAGTCCATGAGATTCTTCAAAAAGCCTGAAATATTCTCTGAGTTTCTTCAACATGCCCGGTCTTGGGAGCAGAGTTTCTTCAGAAGGCCTGAAAAATTCGATGAATTTCTTCAAAAAGCCCGTTTTTGGCAGCAGATTTCGCTTACGGCCATACCACGTTGAGAACGCCCGATCTCGTCTGATCTCGGAAGCTAAGCAGGGTCGGGCCTGGTTAGTACTTGGATGGGAGACCGCCTGGGAATACCAGGTGCTGTAAGCTTTTTAGTTTACTTCACTAATGTTCTAACCTTTTAAATAGCCCGTTTTTGGCAGCAGATTTCGCTTACGGCCATACCACGTTGAGAACGCCCGATCTCGTCTGATCTCGGAAGCTAAGCAGGGTCGGGCCTGGTTAGTACTTGGATGGGAGACCGCCTGGGAATACCAGGTGCTGTAAGCTTTTTAGTTTACTTCACTAATGTTCTAACCTTTTAAATAGCCCGTTTTTGGCAGCAGATTTCGCTTACGGCCATACCACGTTGAGAACGCCCGATCTCGTCTGATCTCGGAAGCTAAGCAGGGTCGGGCCTGGTTAGTACTTGGATGGGAGACCGCCTGGGAATACCAGGTGCTGTAAGCTTTTTAGTTTACTTCACTAATGTTCTAACCTTTTAAATAGCCCGTTTTTGGCAGCAGATTTCGCTTACGGCCATACCACGTTGAGAACGCCCGATCTCGTCTGATCTCGGAAGCTAAGCAGGGTCGGGCCTGGTTAGTACTTGGATGGGAGACCGCCTGGGAATACCAGGTGCTGTAAGCTTTTTAGTTTACTTCACTAATGTTCTAACCTTTTAAATAGCCCGTTTTTGGCAGCAGATTTCGCTTACGGCCATACCACGTTGAGAACGCCCGATCTCGTCTGATCTCGGAAGCTAAGCAGGGTCGGGCCTGGTTAGTACTTGGATGGGAGACCGCCTGGGAATACCAGGTGCTGTAAGCTTTTTAGTTTACTTCACTAATGTTCTAACCTTTTAAATAGCCCGTTTTTGGCAGCAGATTTCGCTTACGGCCATACCACGTTGAGAACGCCCGATCTCGTCTGATCTCGGAAGCTAAGCAGGGTCGGGCCTGGTTAGTACTTGGATGGGAGACCGCCTGGGAATACCAGGTGCTGTAAGCATTTTTGGTTTAAAAAAAAAAAAAAAAAAAAAAGAGTCCATGAGATTCTTCAAAAAGCCTGAAATATTCTCTGAGTTTCTTCAACATGCCCGGTCTTGGGAGCAGAGTTTCTTCAGAAGGCCTGAAAAATTCGATGAATTTCTTCAAAAAGCCCGTTTTTGGCAGCAGATTTCGCTTACGGCCATACCACGTTGAGAACGCCCGATCTCGTCTGATCTCGGAAGCTAAGCAGGGTCGGGCCTGGTTAGTACTTGGATGGTAGACCGCCTGGGAATACCAGGTGCTGTAAGCTTTTTAGTTTACTTCACTAATGTTCTAACCTTTTAAATAGCCCGTTTTTGGCAGCAGATTTCGCTTACGGCCATACCACGTTGAGAACGCCCGATCTCGTCTGATCTCGGAAGCTAAGCAGGGTCGGGCCTGGTTAGTACTTGGATGGGAGACCGCCTGGGAATACCAGGTGCTGTAAGCATTTTTGGTTTAAAAAAAAAAAAAAAAAAAAGAGTCCATGAGATTCTTCAAAAAGCCTGAAATATTCTCTGAGTTTCTTCAACATGCCCGGTCTTGGGAGCAGAGTTTCTTCAGAAGGCCTGAAAAATTCGATGAATTTCTTCAAAAAGCCCGTTTTTGGCAGCAGATTTCGCTTAC
The DNA here is from genome assembly GCA_021554675.1 of Leuciscus idus. Taxonomy (NCBI): domain Eukaryota; kingdom Metazoa; phylum Chordata; class Actinopteri; order Cypriniformes; family Leuciscidae; genus Leuciscus; species Leuciscus idus. Next base: position 400,928 of record CM038621.1, on the reverse strand, counting down.
GGCCATACCACGTTGAGAACGCCCGATCTCGTCTGATCTCGGAAGCTAAGCAGGGTCGGGCCTGGTTAGTACTTGGATGGGAGACCGCCTGGGAATACCAGGTGCTGTAAGCTTTTTAGTTTACTTCACTAATGTTCTAACCTTTTAAATAGCCCGTTTTTGGCAGCAGATTTCGCTTACGGCCATACCACGTTGAGAACGCCCGATCTCGTCTGATCTCGGAAGCTAAGCAGGGTCGGGCCTGGTTAGTACTTGGATGGGAGACCGCCTGGGAATACCAGGTGCTGTAAGCTTTTTAGTTTACTTCACTAATGTTCTAACCTTTTAAATAGCCCGTTTTTGGCAGCAGATTTCGCTTACGGCCATACCACGTTGAGAACGCCCGATCTCGTCTGATCTCGGAAGCTAAGCAGGGTCGGGCCTGGTTAGTACTTGGATGGGAGACCGCCTGGGAATACCAGGTGCTGTAAGCTTTTTAGTTTACTTCACTAATGTTCTAACCTTTTAAATAGCCCGTTTTTGGCAGCAGATTTCGCTTACGGCCATACCACGTTGAGAACGCCCGATCTCGTCTGATCTCGGAAGCTAAGCAGGGTCGGGCCTGGTTAGTACTTGGATGGGAGACCGCCTGGGAATACCAGGTGCTGTAAGCTTTTTAGTTTACTTCACTAATGTTCTAACCTTTTAAATAGCCCGTTTTTGGCAGCAGATTTCGCTTACGGCCATACCACGTTGAGAACGCCCGATCTCGTCTGATCTCGGAAGCTAAGCAGGGTCGGGCCTGGTTAGTACTTGGATGGGAGACCGACTGGGAATACCAGGTGCTGTAAGCTTTTTAGTTTACTTCACTAATGTTCTAACCTTTTAAATAGCCCGTTTTTGGCAGCAGATTTCGCTTACGGCCATACCACGTTGAGAACGCCCGATCTCGTCTGATCTCGGAAGCTAAGCAGGGTCGGGCCTGGTTAGTACTTGGATGGGAGACCGCCTGGGAATACCAGGTGCTGTAAGCATTTTTGGTTTAAAAAAAAAAAAAAAAAAAAAAGAGTCCATGAGATTCTTCAAAAAGCCTGAAATATTCTCTGAGTTTCTTCAACATGCCCGGTCTTGGGAGCAGAGTTTCTTCAGAAGGCCTGAAAAATTCGATGAATTTCTTCAAAAAGCCCGTTTTTGGCAGCAGATTTCGCTTACGGCCATACCACGTTGAGAACGCCCGATCTCGTCTGATCTCGGAAGCTAAGCAGGGTCGGGCCTGGTTAGTACTTGGATGGTAGACCGCCTGGGAATACCAGGTGCTGTAAGCTTTTTAGTTTACTTCACTAATGTTCTAACCTTTTAAATAGCCCGTTTTTGGCAGCAGATTTCGCTTACGGCCATACCACGTTGAGAACGCCCGATCTCGTCTGATCTCGGAAGCTAAGCAGGGTCGGGCCTGGTTAGTACTTGGATGGGAGACCGCCTGGGAATACCAGGTGCTGTAAGCATTTTTGGTTTAAAAAAAAAAAAAAAAAAAAGAGTCCATGAGATTCTTCAAAAAGCCTGAAATATTCTCTGAGTTTCTTCAACATGCCCGGTCTTGGGAGCAGAGTTTCTTCAGAAGGCCTGAAAAATTCGATGAATTTCTTCAAAAAGCCCGTTTTTGGCAGCAGATTTCGCTTACGGCCATACCACGTTGAGAACGCCCGATCTCGTCTGATCTCGGAAGCTAAGCAGGGTCGGGCCTGGTTAGTACTTGGATGGGAGACCGCCTGGGAATACCAGGTGCTGTAAGCTTTTTAGTTTACTTCACTAATGTTCTAACCTTTTAAATAGCCCGTTTTTGGCAGCAGATTTCGCTTACGGCCATACCACGTTGAGAACGCCCGATCTCGTCTGATCTCGGAAGCTAAGCAGGGTCGGGCCTGGTTAGTACTTGGATGGGAGACCGCCTGGGAATACCAGGTGCTGTAAGCTTTTTAGTTTACTTCACTAATGTTCTAACCTTTTAAATAGCCCGTTTTTGGCAGCAGATTTCGCTTACGGCCATACCACGTTGAGAACGCCCGATCTCGTCTGATCTCGGAAGCTAAGCAGGGTCGGGCCTGGTTAGTACTTGGATGGGAGACCGCCTGGGAATACCAGGTGCTGTAAGCTTTTTAGTTTACTTCACTAATGTTCTAACCTTTTAAATAGCCCGTTTTTGGCAGCAGATTTCGCTTACGGCCATACCACGTTGAGAACGCCCGATCTCGTCTGATCTCGGAAGCTAAGCAGGGTCGGGCCTGGTTAGTACTTGGATGGGAGACCGCCTGGGAATACCAGGTGCTGTAAGCTTTTTAGTTTACTTCACTAATGTTCTAACCTTTTAAATAGCCCGTTTTTGGCAGCAGATTTCGCTTACGGCCATACCACGTTGAGAACGCCCGATCTCGTCTGATCTCGGAAGCTAAGCAGGGTCGGGCCTGGTTAGTACTTGGATGGGAGACCGCCTGGGAATACCAGGTGCTGTAAGCTTTTTAGTTTACTTCACTAATGTTCTAACCTTTTAAATAGCCCGTTTTTGGCAGCAGATTTCGCTTACGGCCATACCACGTTGAGAACGCCCGATCTCGTCTGATCTCGGAAGCTAAGCAGGGTCGGGCCTGGTTAGTACTTGGATGGGAGACCGCCTGGGAATACCAGGTGCTGTAAGCATTTTTGGTTTAAAAAAAAAAAGAAAAAAAAAAAAAGAGTCCATGAGATTCTTCAAAAAGCCTGAAATATTCTCTGAGTTTCTTCAACATGCCCGGTCTTGGGAGCAGAGTTTCTTCAGAAGGCCTGAAAAATTCGATGAATTTCTTCAAAAAGCCCGTTTTTGGCAGCAGATTTCGCTTACGGCCATACCACGTTGAGAACGCCCGATCTCGTCTGATCTCGGAAGCTAAGCAGGGTCGGGCCTGGTTAGTACTTGGATGGTAGACCGCCTGGGAATACCAGGTGTTGTAAGCTTTTTAGTTTACTTCACTAATGTTCTAACCTTTTAAATAGCCCGTTTTTGGCAGCAGATTTCGCTTACGGCCATACCACGTTGAGAACGCCCGATCTCGTCTGATCTCGGAAGCTAAGCAGGGTCGGGCCTGGTTAGTACTTGGATGGGAGACCGCCTGGGAATACCAGGTGCTGTAAGCATTTTTGGTTTAAAAAAAAAAAAAAAAAAAAGAGTCCCTGAGATTCTTCAAAAAGCCTGAAATATTCTCTGAGTTTCTTCAACATGCCCGGTCTTGGGAGCAGAGTTTCTTCAGAAGGCCTGAAAAATTCGATGAATTTCTTCAAAAAGCCCGTTTTTGGCAGCAGATTTCGCTTACGGCCATACCACGTTGAGAACGCCCGATCTCGTCTGATCTCGGAAGCTAAGCAGGGTCGGGCCTGGTTAGTACTTGGATGGGAGACCGCCTGGGAATACCAGGTGC